>JAIUZE010005533.1:0-44709 GCA_022085475.1 Heliosperma pusillum
GGAAATGGAGCCAGCTTAAGTACTAGCCATCTCTGCTTAGGGGGTCGCCTAGTAGAGTTTCTCATATACGGTTATGTCATGGGACGGGGAACGGAATAGCTGTTGTCGCTAGGTCTGATCAGTCTAGGACTAGGATGTTTTTCCTACCTTGTGGTATAGCCTCGAGTTACAGAAGTCGACTATTGACTGTGCTAAGAACTTATGCCTGTTTGTAGAAGTATTTGTCTTTCATGTTTGTATGATTCTATGAGTTTTAGAAGGTGAGATGCAAGCCGGCTAAGATTGATAGAGTTTGGATTACCGATTGTTAACTGATGCACATGATTACGTGTTGATTAGGGTTTGAGTGTATCACGGCCATGTTTCTGAGAGGAACCTCTGAGCTAGCATACCAGCTTCCCTACCTCGAGTTATAGTTTATTATCGGTCTCACATGATAGCTTTCACATGCTAGGTTATTTGTTAGTTATCTGTTTCATAACATGAAAAGCATATCATATATGTTTAAGTTTTGTACTTTCCATATACATTGCTTTTATGTTATTCATGTTTCATTAAACTCGACATTTCGTGGCTGGGAGAACTCGGAGTTACTCCCCACTGACTGTGGCTTCCGTGTTTATATTTAATGCGGTCGAACAGGTGGTGATGCATATTTGGGGTACATTGACGAGCTAGCGAGCGAAGTATTTACCTTGGACCTATATTCGGTTCTTAGATTGTATATTATTATACACTCTTTTATTTCCGTATTTATACGGGAGATATGTCTCCCGTCTTGTATATTTCTTTTGTATAATATTATTTCGTTTTGTAATGACCTTTTTATTTCGGACACCTTCAGTATGTATTTAAATTATTTTTTTTTCTTTCCGCAAATTTGAGGGTGTCACAAATATACTATGTATAAATAGTAAAATTGTCCCACATTGTAAAATTAACATAAGGTATGTGATCCTATAATTATATATAGGAATCATCCTTTGACCTTATATATCAAAGTAAAATCTCCTATAATTATATATAGGAATCATCCTTTGATCTTATATATCAAAGTGAAATCTTTTAAGTCTCTTAAGTATTGTCTTAGAAATCTCTTAAAAGTTTGTGTATTATTAACTCCACAATTGTTAAATTTACATCATAAAAAATTAATTTAGAAAAGTATTATTAAAAAAAATTTAAGTATCATTACAAAAATTATGAAGATAATATAGTTACATTCGTGGTAAAAAAAAACCTCGAAAGTATAGAAACTCATACTATTTATTTGCACATACTTGGTATAATTTTTAGTATGGTATTTGTCCCACATTGAAAAATAATCACTACAAAAAAAAATCTGAATAGCGACGGACAATTCCGTCGCAAATACCCTTAAATCCGTCGCTAAAAGGCATTTGCGACGGAATTTCCGTCACAAGCACTCCGTCGCAAATTTTCGTCGCAAAAGCTAGATTCTGCGACGGAAAATCAGTCGCAAATTTTTGCGACGGAAATTCCGTCGCAAAACACTATTCAAAAAATATTTTTTTGTTTATTTTTTTTTTCATTTTATCATTTCGCGCGATTTTTTTAACCGCATGTTTTTCCGCTTCAATTCATAAGTCACATATGAAATGTAAGAAGTGAGGGATTCTATATAAACATAAGAAATGTGCTGTTTTTTTCCGATGTGGGATGGATTTGCGACGGAATTTCCGTCGCAAATCCATTAATCTGTCGCAAATATATTTTCCTGCGCGAACCAAAAATTCCGCGCTAAAAAAAAATATTTGCGACGGAATTTCCGTCGCAAAATCCGTCGCAAACACTATTCACAAAAAAAAAAAAAATTTTTTTTTTTTTTTTTTTTTTTTTCATTTTATCATTTCGCGGGTGAATTCATCTTGCGACGGAAAATTCCGTCGCAAAATCCGTCGCAAAATGATGTATTGCGACGGAATGCAATCCGTCGCAAAACATCCGTCGCAAAACATCAAAAATTCCGTCGCAAAGTCAATTTTGCGACGGATTTGAATTCCGTCGCAACAAATCCGTCGCAAAATGCCTTTTTTGTTGTAGTGAATGTAGGTCTGGTGAATATATTACTTATAAATAGTAGAATTATCCCACATCAGAAAATAATCATAAGGTGGGTGATCTTATAATTACAAATAGGAATCATATTTGGAAATAAAGTTTTAACCCAAAATCTTTTGAGCCTCTTACATATTGTCTTAAAAAGCTCTTAAAAGTTTGTATTATAATCTAAACTATAGTTTAATTTAACTCATTAAAAATTAATTTAGAAAAGTATCATAAATAATAATTTTGATGATAAATTATTTAATGTGTTATTTGAAAAAACAATGTAGTTATGGTGACTGGTGAATATATACTATGTATAAATAGTAAAATTGTCCCACATTGAAAAATTATCATAAGGTGGAGTGATCATAAATATGATCATCTTTTTTATATTGTTAGTAAAATACTTTTAAAATATAATAAGTGACCTTTAAATTTTTTTTTTATTATTCTATTATAGAAAAAGATGGTGTATTACTTAGTTTTTTTATTAGTCCAACTTTGAAGAATTATGTATGTATGGTGAATATATTACATATAAATAGTAAATTGTCCCACATCAAAAAGTTACTATAACATATAGTGATTCTATGATTATAAATAGTAGTCATTCTTGAACTTAGGTATAAACCCACAATTTTTTAAGTTGAAGACTTCTAAAAATTTGTATTATAATCGTCACAATAGTGAAATTTACATTATTAAAAATTAATTTAGAAAAGTATCATAAATAATAATTTTGATGATAAACTACTTAATGTGTTATTATTAGTCTCACATTGAAAAATAATGTATTTGTGATAAATATATATACTAAGTGTAAATTGTAAAATTATCCTATGTCGGAAAATATCATGAGGTGGAGTGATAAAAAAATATGATTATAAATTGGAGTCATTTTAGTCTCTTAAGTATTGTCTTAATGAACTTTTAAAAGTTTGTATTTTATCTTCCCAATAATGAAATTTAAACCATCAAACTTAATTTAGGAAATTTAGGAAAGTATTATATAAGTAATAATTTTGATGGTGTACCCACATTGAAATATAATACAAGCAAGTATGGTAAATATGCTACGTATAAATAGTATAATTGTCTCACATCGTAAAATTATCTTAAGGTGGGGTGATCTTATAATTATAAACAGAAGTCATCATTAGAACTTAGATATCAACTCCAATTTTTTGAGTCTCTTAGATATTGTCTTAGAGAGCTTTTAAAAGTTTGTATCCACATTAGTGAAACCTACATTATCAAAAATAAAGTTAGGAAGGTATCACAAAAAAATAAAGTGAAAAATCTTTTATTTATCTCAATATACATTTCCTATATTATATTCAAGTGATGCTTATAATTTTTATATAAAACCTTTTACATTTTATTTCACAACAAAAATATTGTGAAAATGAGTCATCTTTCAAAGCTAGATATTCACCCAAAATCTTTTGAATCTCTTAACTGTATTATCTTATAGAACTCTTAAAAGTTTGTATTATTATCCCCGCAGTAAGTAAATTTACATCATCAAAATTAATTAAGGAAAATATCAAAAATAAGAACTTTAATGGTGTACAACTAAATATGTTATTTGTCCCACATTGAAAAATAATGTAAGTGTGGTGAATATACTATGTTTAAGTCTCTCAAATATTGTTTTCGAGAACTCTTAAAATTTTGTATTAATTATGAAAATAATCTAATTATAAGATTCGTAGTAAAAAAAAATGTTATCATTATAGTATAAAATCTCATATTATTTGTACATACTTAGTGTAATTCTTAGTATGTTATACTCCCTCCGTCCCGGTCATTTGTTTATCTTTGCTTTTGGCACAATTATTAAGAAAATGGGAGGGGACCATTTGTAGTTGTACTAGGTGGATGACAAGTGGACAATTGTCCCATTGGGTGATCAGTTTACTCATAAATTATCTTCCTATTATAGAAAGGTAAACAAATGAATGAGACACCCTAATATGGAAATGGTATACAAATGACCGGGACGGAGGGAGTATATCCCACCTTGAAAAATAATGTAAGTGTGGTGAAGATACTAATACCTATAAATAATAGAATTGCCCCATATCGGACAATTACCATAAGGTAGGGTGATCAACTCAAAATCTTTTGATTCTCTTAAGAATTGTCTTAGAGAACTTAATTCTTAGGTACCTTGGATCATTTTTCGAGTCATATAGATCAAATATAGCTTGATTTCTGGCAAGGTTGGTAAAATATGTTTAAAATAAAAGTTGAATCAATATTTTAATATTATTTTCTTAAACATTACGGAGTATATTTTATTATAGTCTTAAAATTTCAAAAGTTTATTTTTACAAGTTAATTGTTATAGAAAATTATGAAAATGACATTAATGTAGACCCGTGCATCGCACGGGCATGAAATCTAGTTAAATTATATACGTATATGTGATAGAAATATTTTACTGTTATTATTTCAAACATGATGACCACGAACACTTTTTAGGCTAAAACTTTCTTAATAATTCTACTATTCTGTCTTTTGATACGAATTTATGTACTACAAGTTAATAGTATTCATAGAGATTTTTTAGTTCTACAACAAAAAAAACTTCAAAATTATATATATATTTTTTCTTACACTTAAACTTAATATCTTCCCCTTCTCCATAATATGTGAACATTTAAATTATGGTTATTTCTTTAAAAAAAATTATTTAGCATATACTAAGTATATTTATAACAAAACATATTTTATGTGATTGTATTACCTATGTCACTACTTCATATTTATACTATACCTTTAGTGGATATTTTTTTTAAATAAAGTTAACAATGTTTCAGTAAACCGATAAATCTTATTATAATTAAAAGTGTTGAACCTTCTCTTTTCAACCTCTTAATACAAAACATTAATAATAGTAAATCATATAAAAAAAATCTTAATTGGAGTTATACGAGTGATGTAATTGTAAATTCACTAATATTTTAATTTTAAAAAACCGTGCATTCGTGCGGGATCTATACTAGTTTTATTTAATTAAATGGATGTTGAAATATAAAATGGTCTAAATGTTACCAAAAAAGAAAACGGATACATTGGATTGGATTCTCCAAAAAAAAGTGGGTATATTGGATTGGATATGAGGGAGTATATTATTTTCTTCGTCCCAGTTAATAAGTTACATTTATTTTATTTTTCCTAATAAAATAAAGTAAATGTAACTATTCACCCGAAAATGGGGATACAAACTCTTATTACAAAAGGAGGTATTGGGAACTTGTGTTCCACCTTAAACACAAATTCCCATTAATAAAGACGGCGAAATCTGTATTCATTGTAGACGGGTCGAATTTCCTCTCACAAGAGGACAAGTGGGAGGAAAAGTCTACTTTTCTCCTTGTGAGAGGAGATTCAACCCGTCTTCTGAGATCAATTGCACCTGAAAACACCATTAGATGTAGTATTATCTTTCAGAGAGAACTTTGTTATGACATCAGATCATATCAAGAACTGCATTGGCAAACTTAGCTTTTTTGTCTTATGTTATCGTCAAAGATGGTAAGGCTTCTAATAAATCCCTTCGGTAAACAATTATAAAGTTAGATTAAAAACTAGGAATTGAATCACTTACGAGTTACTACAACATTAAAAGAGAATCCAATAATTATAGGATGAACCTCAAATTTAGATTTATTTCACACAAAATGATGAAAGTCCTAATTGTCTAGGGCATCTTTCCAACACTCTTGCTCATTCCTTTGCCAGACTGCCAAATGTTGTGTTATTAGTCCTCCCTTGTCCCTATAGTGGTGAGCAGACAAGCATTGGAGCACATTAGTTAATGTACATGTACTATGTAGTGACAAGAGATCGAGCTAACCTAACCTTTCCTTTTTTAAGCTATTGGCTTACACACATAATTATACTATACTTCTTCCTCCGTCCCGGTTGTCCTTTCATTTTGACACAAACACCAAGAAAAGAGTGGGGTACCATTTATGATTCCACTGGGTGGATGGTAAGTGAACAAATAATAATCCTATTGAGTGATCCAATTACTCATACAAAATATTCTTGATATAAAAAGGACAACAATTAACTGAGACAGCCTAAAAAGAAATATGACAACAATTGATCGGTACAGAGGAAGTATAAAAAGTACACCCAATAACCCAAATGACCTTATAATTCAATGTATTCTTCGCATTTTTACCACAATCTACCATCATCTTGATTTTTGACAAAGTCTCCCAATAATTTTGACAAATAAAGTCTTATAGTAACTGTAAGTCTAATGAGTCTTGACCCCATCTTTTTAGAGAAGACACCTAATAAATGACTTTCATTTGTTAAACTATTATTTTGTTTTCTATTTACTTACTTTGGTGAGTCTGACTAGTAAGCATACCTTATAATAATCGAGTACATATTTCATTGTCACGTATGTGTCTCATGATTTTGTATCTAAATAGGTGGTAGGTAATTGGTATTATTGTGTTATTGCAGGTGGTGACTTTGTATAAGAAGATTTATAACTTTCTTGTGGTTGAGCTTGCTTTGTGATTTGCGATTGCTTATTAAAGGTAGGTTAATCCTACTCAGTTTATGTGTATGTGATTGATTAATGTGGATAATGAAATGATTGTGACATGTTGACTTGGAGAATGGGAGATTGATCGTGATTGTGATATATTGGTGTTTGGTGGTATATTTTGTATGGAGAGACTAGGGGAAACCGGCTTCATAGACTATGTGGGTCCCTCCTCATGATTCCCGCCATGGAGGACAATGCACGTGGTTATGACCTGGGTCTATGGGTACGGTGACCTGCTGTGGTAGGGCACATTGTGCGTACGACGTACCCTGGACACGACGGCATGATGTGCTTCTTGATGACACCGAGGTGCGCTATTTTATGGCACCGTATAGGTGTGATGATGATAAATGTGATGAGTAAATAAAAAAAAGTTTTTTATTTTTTTATTAATGACAAATAAAGTCAAGGAACTAGGATAGTTAAGCTGTTAAGGCCTAAGGGAATACCGCCATAGCGGTGCCGTGCCGTGCCGTTAAACAGGGTTTTGGAAAATTAAAACAGACAAATTAGTTGAAAAAGAAGAAAAACTCAAGAATGACGGTAAATCGACAAATTTCACTTTATTCGATAAATTCTCACTGTAACAATGTAAATTTTAATTGATTATTCACTCTAAACAATTACTCTACACTATTAGATTTTTACCCTGTTTCAATTAACCCCTCTACCTCCCCTGCCTATGTATCATGTACATTAAATTAACTGAAATTAGTTACTCAATAATCCTTAGCTTTTTACCCTAATTATTGATTTTCTTAACTTGTAAATTCCCAATTACCCAATTTATTCATAATTATTAACTGGGTAATCTGATATTTTTGTATGGTCACATACTCACTGGCTAGGTTATTTTAAAAGGACTGTACATATATTCGTATCATGGTATGCATGCAGTTTTACCCTCGTGCTAGCGCAAATTACAATTGTTCTAATGACACCATGAATATGTTTTCGGATAACCCGTCATGAGAAGTGGTTAGTATTCGGTACACACGATGAATAAAAGTGCAACCAATTTATTGCGATTGATAATAATTTTTTTCGTAAGAGTATTTTAATTAAAGTCAAAACAAATGATTAGTATCGAGTGACTAATTGAAATTTGCCATACTTTAGTTTATGTTTGAGTTATTGAGTAAACAGCTAAGTGTTATTATTTGCAGATAGCAATTTTTTGGTCCTTATGAAATTGCAATGTTGGTTTTGCTATAGTAGTGCACTGGTTGAAGACCTGAGGGTGTAGTGCAATGATAGCACACAAAAAACGACTTTGTCCGATTTCTGTGAGGAAAACCACGGCAGAGATGAACACAATAGGATTAGTTTTATACCCGATGAGCTTCTCGTTCGAATATTCTCCTTCATGTCATTGAGGCAAGCTGTGAAAACTAGTGTACTTTCCAAAAGGTGGATGCATCTATGGACTAATATCCCGTGTTTGACGTTTGATGGGCCAAATATTTTTGACCAAGAGCTAAGTAGTGCAGACCAACAGATGAAAACGGGCTAATTTGATAGTCGGGTTGGTAAGGTTGTGAGCCAGTTGATGCAACGTTCACCTGGAATTTTGTCAATGTCGGTGTGTTATGAGATTGCCGGAGAAGATGTGTCTTATATTGATCAATGGGTGTCAATTGCAGTGGAACATGTTGTACGACGACTTAACCTGTTCTTTCGAAGAAATGGCACTATTGGTTGGTCGTTTCCTCCCGAATTGGGAAGTAACGAGAAGGTTTACTCCCTAAGTGAGCTAACTCTAGGAGGTGTTAGTATCGTTCCTAGGTTTGCTGCTTTCAAGAATCTTATATTGGTATCACTGGCGTCGGTCAGTGTTACAGATAGAGCTTTTGATGATTTGTTGTCGAATTGTTTACTTCTTGAGGACTTATTACTCTGCTCAGCTAAGAATTTGAAGACTGTAAAAGTTCCAAAGTTTTTGGTCCGGTTGAGGTCTCTACACGTATTTCTCTGTCCTAATTTACTCGAAGTAGAAGTAAACGCAGCAAATCTTATTGCTTTATCTTATTTTGGGGATAATGCCAAGTTTTCGTTCAATTATATCTCGAAGCTTCTTGTTCTTCGTCTAGGTGGTTTGGATGAGGTCTTCCTCCATCTTATGAACGAAACCTCACTTCTTAAATTTTTAGTGTTGGATATTTATCTTTTTTTTCCAAGATTTCGACTTGAATTCAAAGGTATTACCGCAACTAACGAATCTAAGGGTGTTAACCCTAGCATTTAAGGAGATTAATTGGCTGTCAATCACTCGTCTGAGTAATGGCTGCGCTATGCTGGTTTTGTGAACTTGCTTAGAGCAACTCGGTGTTTGATCAAGTTTGATTTGCATCTGAAAGATCCTGACTTTGTCACTCAGAAATCAGACGACACCTTCATTGAGAAATTTCGACAAATGTATTCGAGAGATTGTACTCAGTAGCTTCACAGGAAGAGAACGACAAATTAAACTCGCCCACTTTCTGATCAAGATAGCAGTTGGCTTGAAGAAGTTTACCATTTACCCGTATCATATAAGGCTTTATCTTATTCACCGCGTGCGTATGGAGCCTGATATAGAGCAACTGGCTGCAATTCAAAAGGGCATGCATCAGATATCCCGTAAACTTCCTTCAACAGTAAAGTTAGAATTCATTGACTGCTGAGCACTGGATTTAATCGATTCTATTGTGCGGATAGCTCATAAAGCAACTCCAATGGATGATGTTGTTTGATTTGTCACATTAGTTTTTCAAGCTACGTTGCTTTTCGGCTACGTACCGCTGTAACGACGAACTACAACATCTTGTAGTTAGTATGAGGTCCACATTCTTACTTTTAACCAATGAGATAATTTAGCTTTTATTTTATTTAAAACAACTCAATCAAGCCAGGTAGCTTGACAAAGCTACCATGCTTGCAAACTACACTTCAAATTTCAACTCTAATAGTAAGCTACATGCTTATAAGTTTGCAAAAATTGCAAGCAAGTCCTTGAAGATAAATCATTGGAGTGAATAGTCAAACATGATCAGTCAAACATATCACCATTGGAGATTTTTCACTTGTAATTTTTACTACTTGGTCAATCAAACATATCAATCCAAACCGAAGATCACTTTTTTTTTTTACTAATACTAAGCTTAATATTGGGAGATGATAACGGTACTACTAATATGACTGACGCTTGTCAAAATGTGAGAGAGTGAGTAGTAACATACCTTTTATGTTGCTTGTATTTGAGTGGCGATCACAAAAATGATAGTGGCGTTATCACCCCTTAATATTGGTCGGGTCATCAATTTAATCAGGTCTATATCGTGGCGATTCTGGTTCGGGTTCGAGTTCAGGTCACTAATCATCGGGTCGTGTCCGGTTACAAGTCGTTATCGGGTCTGGTCGGTTTCGAGTTTCAACATTCTCGGGTTTGCTCAGGTTCGGGTCGGTCAGACTTGCAAGCTCTTGGAGTGATTGCAGATAGTCACGTACTTTTACCTTTTTAGCGTGACTATTTTTATTATCTGTTTTTTTTAAAGTACAAAACTAGGTTGATCTGATCAACCTATAACATCCTTGAAGATGCGAACAATAAACGAAGTTCAAAGATTTTTCATTTACCACAAGTAACCATTAAATAAAAGGGCAAAAGGCGGGAGTCCTCGAGAAAACAAGACACCATAAACCCTAAAAAAAAGAAATAAAAATAAACTTACTATGATAATAATACTTAGAAATAATCTAAGTTGTACACAAATAACATACTCCATAGAGCAAAGATATTCCGAATTGCCGGCAGGAAAAAAATTCAGATTTGTTTGGTTTCCAAAGGATTAAAAACTCCAATAACTATTATTATAAGGAAACATTTCTAATCCAAAGAAATAAACAATTTGAGACAACCAATTTCTAAAGTTCATTTTTGAAAATCACAAATTATTATATAAATTATTATTTACAACCGTTGTAAATTAAAATAATTTACAACGAGAGTGTAAACTCACCCCAACCAACACTTTTTTCTGGGTTGATTGAGTGACACACCCCCTTGTTATAATTTACAACAAGACTAATTGTTTGAAAATATTTTTGTTAAATTATTGATTTAAACCTTATTTAACTAAGACATATGACAAAAAAATTCTCATAATCTAAAATGGATTGCAGATCAAAGTATAGTATATAAGAGAGTAAAAATCAAGGGAAAATGCTGAAAACTTTTCCATTAAAGGGCCAAAAACAAGAGACCAGAAATCTAGTAATTTTGCAAAAGGAAAAAGATGATTAGGACAAAAAGATGACTAACTAAGAGAACTCTAATGGATGATGTAGTTTGATTTGCCACAATAATTTTTTAAGCTACGTTGGTTTTCGGCTACGTATCGCTCCAATGACGAACTACAACATCTCGTAGCTTGTACGGGTCCACATTCTTACGTTTAACCAATGAGATAATTTAGCTTTTATTTTATTTAAAACAACTCAATCAAGCCATGTAGCTTGACAAAGCTACCATGCTTGCAAGCTACAGTTAAATTTTCAACTTCAATGGTAAGCTACATACTTATAAATTTGCAAAATTTACAAACAAGTCATTGGAGATAAACCATTGAAATTGTGAAAGGGGCAAGGAATAGCTCGAGGAAGAAGACCAAGAAAAGAAATCTCAAATCTCCTTCAATTTTCGCAGGAGTTTTTGAGAGAGTTTTCTCTCTCACTACAACAAAAAAAGGCATTTTGCGACGGATTTGTTGCAACGAAATTCAAATCCGTCACAAAATTGACTTTGCGACGGAATTTTTGGTGTTTTGCGACAGATTTTTTGCGACGGATTGCATTTCGTCGCAATTAGTCATTTTGCGACGGATTTTGCGACGAAAATTCCGTCGCAAATGAAATTTTTTAGTGCGGAATTTTTGGCTCGCGCGGGAAAAATATCTGCGACGGATTAATGTATTTGCGACGGAATTTCCGTCGCAAATCCATCCCACATCGGAAAAAAACAGCACATTTCTTATGTTTATATAGAATCCCTCACTTCTTACATTGAATATGTGACTTATGAATTGACGCGGAAAAACATGCGGTAAAAAAATTCGCGCAAAATGATAAAATGAAAGAAAAAAAAAAAAAATTAAAAAATAGGGTTTGCGACGGAATTTCCGTCGCAGAATGTACCTTTTGCGATGAAAATTTGCGACGCAGTATTTGTGACGAAAATTCCGTCGCAAATGCCAATTTGCGACTAAATTAAGCGTATTTGCGACGGAATCGTCCGTCGCTATGAGTATTTTTTTTTTGTAGTGTCTCATGTTTTCATAAATTACTTTTATTTTAAATATCTTTTTATGATCAAGTCGGCTTCAATAGCGGACCAGGTGGGACATGCCAAATAGGCTAGTCCACACTTGATCAGCTCTAAAGTATATACTTCCTCCATTCAACTCCACTCTACCAAAGTTTTTTTTCAGATTTGCCGAGACGAGTTTTGCACGGTAAATATCGTTAGCTACGTGTTTGCAAAATTATAAAAGTTAGATATTAATAATGTACTCGTAAAGACGAATCAAACAAGATCACACATGAATATATTTTTTACTTATATATTGAGAGAAAATTGCAATTATATGATCGCTTGTGAATAGTGTACAAAAAAGAAAGTGGTAGAGTGGAGTTGAATGGAGGAAGTATATCATAAACTAAGTAGAATATCTCCTATTTCGCGTAATTGATAATTTGATATAGAGCCTCATTGTTGCGCTTTGATTATATATTTCCTCCAATATTTTTTATTTGTCGTTTTATTTTATTTTATTTATAATAATTGAGGCTCTTTCGGAAAACAAAACTCTACTAATTTTTAGATGATAAAATGACTTTTAATAGCCAAAAAACTTGTGATGTATATCATAAAATAACAAATAAAAAGATAAAAGTGTTTCCACCAATTAAATAGCGGAAAACTTATTTTTTTCTAATAATTACAGAGTATTGTTTTGGAAGTATAGAAAACATGTGATATGGATCGTAAAATAACAAATAAAAAGAAAGTTTTGATATAACAAATCAAATGAAACCGAAAGAGTACATTTTTATACTCCGTATGTATAGAGATTTTGAAAAACTCATGCAATCAAATTAGACTTCTTGTTAAGGATCAGTTGGTCTCACTAACATATTCGTCACAAATTTGTGACGGGTTGGATCCCCTCTCACAATGTTGTGACGGGAGTGCCCTCCTACAGTCCTACTTGCCTTCTTGTAAGAGAGGTTCCGATCCGTCACAAATTTGTGACGGATATGCCCGTCCCAAATGAGAATCTATAAAGGATAGTTAAGGCTTAAAGAAATAGCGTTGCCGATAAACAGGGTTTTGGAAAATTAAACAGACATATTAGTTAAAAAGAAGCACAACTCAAGAAAGCCGAAAAATTAAATCGAAACTTTCACTTTATTCAATTCCATCTCACTGTAACAAGGTAAATTTTGATTGCTAATTTACTAGGAGTATAAATCAATTGCTCTGTACTATTAAGTTTTACCCTGTTTCAATTTACCTCTCTCCCGCCCCTGCCGTTGTTTCCTGTACACTGAATTAACTGAAATTACTTTAGGCTATAATATTTAGTTTGCTTTTTACCCTAATTTTTATTTTCTTAACTTGTAAATTCCTAATTACCCAATTTAATCATAATTATTAACTGGGTAAGCTTATATTTTCGATATAGTCACATGAATTGCTTACTTTAAAAGGATTGTTGCACCAGTATGTCTTGCTTATGACGGACATTATCCGTCTTAAGTAAGACGGGTCAAATACTATCCTATGGTGTTAATAAAAACAATTTTTTTGTATTTTCTAGACAACGAGTGGAGTGATTTGATATGTATTTGACTATTTTAAGCTGCGTCCGTCTTAAACGAGAATTTGTGTTGTACATTATCTACGTGCAGTGTTACCCTTGTGTTAGCGAAACATGTTACCCTTGTGCTAACGACGAAACATGTTACCATTGTGCTAACGACACCAAGGATATGTTTACAGATAACCCGTCATGAAACGTAGTTAATATTCGGTATTCACAAATCACAATGAATAAAAGTGCAACCAATTTGTTGTCATTAATTTTTTTTTTCTTCGTAGGATTATTTCAATTAATGTCAAACAAATGATTAGTATGTGTAACTAATTAAAATTTGCCACTTTCGAACTTTTAGCATACTTTTTGGTTGATGTTTGAGTTATTGAGTTAACAGCAAAGTGTCATTATTTGCAGATATCAATCTTTTGGTGCTTATGAAATTGCAACGTTGGTTTGTTCTAAGTAGTTCAAATTTAGAACAAGAGTAGTGCACTGGTTGAAGACCGGAAGGTGTAGTGCAATGGCTAGCACCAAAAAAGCGTTTCTGTCCGATTTCTGTGAGGAAAACCACAGTAGAGATAAACAGGATAGGATTAGTTTTATACCCGATGAGCTTCTCGTTCAAATATTATCCTTCATGTCATTGAGGCAAGCTGTGAAAACTAGTGTACTTTCCAAAAGATGGATGAATTTATGGACTAAAATCCCATGTTTGACGTTTGATGGGCGTAATATCTTTGACCAAGAGCTTAGTAGCGCGGACCAACGGATGAAAACGAGCCAGTTTGATAGTCGGGTTGGTAAGGTTGTGAGCCAGTTGATGCGACGTTCACCTGGAATTTTGTCAATGTCGGTGTGTTATGAGATTGCCGGAGAAGATATGTCTTATATTGATCAATGGGTGTCATTTGCAGTTGAACATGATGTACAACGACTTAACCTGTTCTTTCGAAGAGATGAACCTATTGGTTGGTCGTTTCCTCCCCAATCGGGAAGTAACGAGAAGGTTTACTCTCTAAGTGAGCTACTTCTAGGAGGTGTTAATATCGTTCCTAGTTTTGCTGCTTTCAAGAATCTTAAATTGGTATCTCTAGCGTCGGTCAGTGTTACAGATAGAGCTTTTGACGATTTGTTGTCGAATTGTTTACTTATTCAGGACTTATTTCTCTGCTCGGCCAAGAAACTGAGGATCGTAAAAATTCCAAAGTTTTTGGTCCGGTTGAGATCTCTACACGTATATGCCTGCCCTAATTTACTTGAAGTAGAAGTTAATGCAGCAAATCTTATCACTCTATCTTATATTGGGGATAATGCCAAGTTTTCGTTCAATAATATTTCGAAGCTTCTACATCTTCGCCTAGGTGGTTTGGATGAGGTCTTCCTCCATCTAATGAGCGAAAACTCACTTCTTCAATATTTAGCGTTGGATCTTCATTTTTTCTGGCGGGATTTTGACTTGGATTCCAAGGTATTACCGCCACTAACCAATCTAACGGTGTTGACCTTGTCAATCACTCATCTGACTAATGGCTATGCCGGATTTGTGAACTTGCTTACAGCAACTCCGCGTTTGATCAAGTTTGAGTTGCATCTAAATGATCCCGACTTTGTCACTCAGGAATCAGACGATCCCTACATTGAGAAATTCCGACACAAATGTATTCAAGAGATTGAACTCAGTGGCTTTACAGGCGGAGAAGGGCAAATTAAACTCGCCCACTTTCTGATCAAAATAGCAGTTGGCTTGAAGAAGTTTACCATTTACCCGTATCATATAAGGTTTTATCTTAATGAACGTGTGCGTCTAGAGCCGGATATAGAGCAACTGGCTGCAATACGAAACTGCATTGATCAGATTTCCTGTAAACTTCCTTCAACAGCAAAGTTAGAGTTGATTGACTGCTGATCAATGGATTAAACTGATTCCTTCATGCAAATTGTTCATAATACTGGCGATTTTTTGCTCATCTGATGTTTATGTTTATTATACAACAATAGTTCATGATGTAACATGACTTTTATTTATTTTTTGAAATAATACATTCACTATTTGATTGTTTACCTATTTGTCTATTTCAATGTTATCTATGAGAGAATTGGAGATGTATTGATTCAGGATTGATTGCAGGTACGGTTTTTGTAATTCCGAGCCAAATGCAAATTTGCAATACTTGTCGGAGTTGTCGCTATGATTATCGGAAACAACCTGTATTTATAGCATCTGTATATTGTGTACACCCAATTCCTCTACTCGTCGAAAGTGCAAGCACTTAGTCTCATTACGTTGGGTGAGTATATATTATTGGTAGTTGGACAAATTGTTTCAGACGGACCAAATCTAATTCTTATGAAGTAAGGACGGACTAAATATCACCATTTTTTAAGGTAAAATGTACGAAGTAGTTATTTCTTGATAAAATGTTATTATCACATTTTATCATTAAATGATTAAACACTATTAAAATGGTGAAGGTTTTACGGGAGACCTACTCTAGAGCCATTATGAGAGTCTTCCTTTCTCACCAGAGAAAGAAGCAAACTTAAACCCGGACTCGTACATCTTTTGCTTTCAATTGTGCTTTTCTTTGCTTCAAGACTTGAGTTTTTCTTTACTTTTATAGAGCTTTACTAACACCGCAGAGAACGCAGTACTCCGAGCAAGGGTTCCGAAGAAAGCACCCTAAGGTTGGATGTTCTCGGTTGTATGCTATATGCCGGTACTATAATAGATTTCGTGATGTGTCATCATCTCCTATCTACTAAAAGAATAAGTGAGCTCACAAATTTTCCCTCCAAAAAGCATCTTTATAAATGAAGAAACTATTGATAATTTAATTATATTAAGTAAAAAAGAAAAATAATAATTATAATGGATTTCATTATATTATTATCTTTTCATTTAAATTAATCTTTTCATCAATTATATAATTTTCACTAAACTTTAAACTATGCTCTTTTATTTAAAATATAAACAAAACTATAACTGCTTAATCCTTTAGTGATGCTATTATTTAATTATAATGACTTGACTCATATTACGCATAACCAAAACTATAAATCGTTTTTATTCCTTTCATGACGAAAAAAAATTGAGAGAATTTATAAATTGAAATCATGTTCTTTATGTTATAAAAAACACTTTTTGAAAAAAAAAAACATACATTTTAGCATATTACTCAATTTTCTTGGATTAATTTTCAGTTTTAATATTTTTTTCTCGAAACAAAATAAAAATAATTAGAAAAAATGAACAATTAATGAGATACCATTATTATTTAAATATATTATAAAATAAAAAACTATATATATCGTGCATTAATGCACGGGTTCTAAACTAGTAGTATATCACTTGAGTGTATATCTATATATTGGGCCATGTCTTTACATTTCATGACCAATTATATGACCATCAAAAGCCCATATTTCCAAGCCCATCACCAAATAATAAATCCGAAAAAGTAAGAAAACCGCAAGCCCATATTTCCAAACCCATCACCAAATAATAAATCCGAAAAAGTAAGAACACCGCGTAAAATAGCGGGAAAACGTTTACGAAATTTTCATTCAAAAATATTTGGCGCCATTTAATAACACCACAAAAATTTACCGCCATTAATAGTATTTCAAATCTACCCTTTTTATCTCTCTCACCTCCACTTATTAATTATAATCATCCTCTTTTATTTCTCTATCTTTCTAACGCTTCCATATAATCTCAGATTTCTCACGTAATTTATTACTTGTTCCGTTTTATTAAGGTTGCGTACATCTTACCCCTGTAACTTCTTCTGTTGTTGTAGTTATGAGATCTTGAAATTTTGATTCCTGTTTGTTATTAATTTACAATTAATATATACATTTATGCTGAATTTTAGCTTGTTAAATTTCTTTTATACCTAATTTAAGTTTTGATTAATGGAATAATGTTAGGATTTTACGAAGGCGAAAGTCAAGTAAGGAAAAATGGCAGGAAAAGGTGGAAAGGGATTAGTTGCAGGGAAAACGACCGCAGCGGCGAACAAGGAGAAGGAGAAGAAGAGACCGGTTTCTCGCTCGTCTCGTGCCGGGCTTCAGGTTGCCATTTCTTATTTCAAATAACCGAGTTTATGTTTTTAATATGTCTAACTATGATTTTAATAATGTGTAGTGTTTTTTTGTTTATGTTTTGAATTTGTATCCTTTCTTTTTAAATCACATGTTTATCTTTGATTAAAATACCCGTGATAAAGAGTAAAAAGTTAAATAAATGATTCAAACAGAGTTCGTACAATTTTGTAAGTGATATGATTATATGAATAAGTTTGGATCTACGTTTTTGAATGGTAGATCTTTGTTCAGGAATTAGAATATTTTCTTACCGTCTTGCTGGATAGTTTTGTCGAGTATTTGGGTACGAAAATGATTTATTTTTGCAATGTGAGCTCTGATTAATTTTGAAACCTTTTAGCTGAAAATCGCCCTTCGGGAGAAAAAGATTGGATTATAAGTGAAATGGCATTGTTGAGACGAGTTTATAACAGTTACTCGTCGAATAAAAAGTTGATTGTGGAGAACTAATTAATATTTTAGATGTTGTTTAACAATTACGAGTATAACAAGTCATTTAATTGGGTATCCGTGATATGTTAAACAGCGTTGCTAGTCACATTAGCGCAGGTTTTTAAATGTTGATCGAAGTTTTACAGTTGAAGGATGTTGTGAGCAGATTATTTCATTCACTTGAGTAGTGTATTGCTTCAAACATGAGTTTGATTGTTTCTAGCGGAACCAATGACTTTTGATTCTTTGGTTTTGGAGTATATTCCCAATATAATAAAAACCTGAACTAAACGGGTCGTGTTTCTTTCATTCTGATGTATTCATAGTCCACAGTACCTATTTGATGCAACTGTCGATTGAATTTTAAGGCTCGGCTTGTGTTTTGTGTACGAGGTCCCTTATTCGACGGACTGTGAATTCCCGTGCCTTTGAATGATACTGATGTTGTTGCTGACTGAACTCGCTCTGTTTCAATCCTCGGAACTTTTTTTCTTGATCTTATTTACATGCTTTAGCCTGTTAGTATCAACATCAAATTCACCAGGTTTTCTAATTTTTGAACTTTTTCTGTGAGACAATGTTCAGTTTCCAGTCGGACGAATCCACAGGCATCTGAAGGCAAGAGTCTCAGCCAACGGTCGTGTTGGAGCAACAGCAGCAATCTACTCTGCTGCCATTCTCGAATACCTGACAGCAGAAGTGCTAGAACTCGCAGGAAACGCAAGCAAAGATCTTAAAGTGAAGAGGATAACTCCAAGGCACTTGCAGCTTGCTATTCGTGGAGATGAAGAGCTCGATACCCTCATCAAGGGAACCATTGCTGGTGGCGGTGTCATTCCTCATATTCACAAGTCCCTCATCAACAAATCTGCTAAAGATTAAGTAATCGTCTCACTCACCCAGAAATTGTTTCGGAATCTGTATTGTAGTATGAACTAATTAATGTGTGGATTACGGAGTAGTATTTAAGATTTGAAGTACATTGATTGTCTAATTCAGGCAATTTTTCGACTGTGTTTTAATTTATGATTAGTGAAATTGTGTAGGGTGTGAGTTTAAGTTGCTTCTGCTTATTTGTGTAGTTCTAATTAGATTTCTGCAGAGTGCAGACTATGTAACAGCGTTAAAACTGTGATTTGGGTGGTGGGCTTAGTTTCTTAGATTGTTGTTTTATCTGAATTTCTTCTATTACATCTTGTGTCTTGAATAATTAGTAGCTCACAGAAAATTATTTTGTTAAAAAAATTAACAGACTAATTTTTCGACCTTGAATAATCGGTAGCCATCTGGCTGATTATCTGTTTTGCGTTTGTGCCGGGTTTGATTTAGAGGTGATTATGGGCCAAACCAGGTTTGGGCCGGATCGTGGCATAAAATTAAGCCCATGTGTGCGGGCTTTCGGGCATATAATGTTTACTCTTCAAATGACTTTAGAAATCTCATTATGTAACTAGATACTTTGTCATCAAAAAATTTCATATAAAATTATGTGATTTGATTGGTATTGTCAATGTAAGAAGTATGAATGTAATTGAACAAATGAATTAGTGAAATGTGCATGTAGTCACGTACGTAATATTGTTACGATAATTTTTCAACAAATGAACGTAACCTAACATAAAAAAATAGTGAAATGTGCATGTATAATACTGTTTGAATATTACTAATTTTAACAAATGAAATTTTTTGTCTGTCATCTCAATAAATTATTAATTTGAAGTTAGAGATGAGAAGAATATAAAGGAAGCGGCCAATGATTAATTAAATGCACAATTTTCACTAGTACAATACTCCTAATGTACTTAAGTACTGCGCTCGTTACGCTGGTGTACAATTTTTATGTGAATTGAATATGTTCTTAGGCTAAAAAATATAGGCTTGTCATATTAATACATGCAAACAAATTACTACTAAATGACAGTTGATTTGTTAAATCTAATAAAATTTTGTTTATGTTCGGGTCGGGTCGGGCTATAATCCGGGCCTTAGAGTCGGCCCAAACCCGGCCCAACTATTTGATTCGGGTAATGGGCTTTGGGCCGTGGGCTTTTCAGTAATATCCCGTATAGTTGTGTAAAAATAAAACAAAATAAATAAATAAATAAAATTGTGTCAAGGTATTCATTGTTGTAGAAAAGACCAAGTGGCGACTAATTAGATCCAACTCGACTAACAAATGAATAACTGTAAGAACAATAGTCATTATCCACTCTAGTAAAATTACTTATTTTGACCCAAAATATCCTACTTATTTATGATTTTCCTCTATTATTTTAAAATAATATCAATGTTCGATAATCGTAATGTTTACAAATCTTTTAAAATTAACTTCTATAAGCTATTACATAGACCATGTACCAATATATACATTTTTTTGCCCAAGAATATTATCTCATCTTGTCAATAGGATAAATATACTAGTTAGGTGGCATAAGGGGAAGGTAATACTTGTACACACCACCATTAATAAAAAGGAAGTTCTGACAAGTAAAACAAATCCCTCTTGGTTAGACTACACCCATAATTACCTAGATAAATAGTAAATGTATGGTTTCGGGACCCTTTAGCGTAGAAATTAATAATTTCCAATGACATTATAAGTAATTATAATTAAAAACAACGAATGTAGGTTTCATATTACTGTCATTTTACGGCTCATATGCTATCTTATTGTCCATTATATTATAGTGTTGATATGCCCGTTTTTCATATAATGTACATTTGGCCAATTGTAGCATTCGGGATACGATTACGAGAAGGGGATGACATTACAAATTTAACCTGTGTACATGGAAGGGAGCACGGCTCCATGATATGAGAACTGCGGTTCTGGTTATTACTGGCGAAAGTGCCAGGGGGTTACATAAATAATTATATGGTCCTGTGTACATGGAGGAGGGCTTAGCCCAGGGGAGTTTTACTCCGTAATGTGTCTCACTTCAGTAATGGTAGACCGGTAGTCCATATTTTTAAATGTTATGATAAAATGACAGGGGTATTCCAAATTATAGTTAACTAATACTGATAATAAATATATAAGAAGTATTTATTTAGGACCGTTGAAGGTAACTGAAATCATATTCAGTCAGTGTTGACTGATTTGTTATTATTGTTTATTTTTTTTCAGGTTTCTATGCTGGGGAACCGCGGGAGTGAGTTTCACTATAGAAATGAATATATAGAGAATAAATAATACGTAATATAAAGGTTACTAAGAAAATGTTATAGCCTTGTATTTCCAGTACAGGAAATACGGCGGTGACGCCTTGTAATAAATTTGTTTTCAAGTTTTTTTTATATATGAAATAAAAAAACGTATAGTTTGTTATATACATATTTTTCTCTTTACTTTATATTATATTTCGGGGCGTTACAAAATGGTATCAGAGCCAGGTTAAAAAAAATTTAGTAGAAGAAAAAAAATGAATGAGAGGGGTAAATTGTTAGGAGGGTAGTAATAATAATAGTATTGCTATGAGATTGTTTTTATGATATTAATATCCATTATTAACTTATGAGTATAAGATTACTAATGTGGTTACTGTTTTTTTTTGTTTTAGATATAATGGCAGTACCTCACCCGTACGATTTGATAATGAATCCGGATGAAAAGGTCGTGGAACATATAGATCGTCTCAGAAATGCTTTAAGGAATCATAATGTCTTGTTTCCAGCATACCGTATGACAGAACCGTTCTTAGCTCATGCCCTGATCAAAACCTTGCCTGACATAGTACCGTGGAGAACCTTTAAGGAACGGTATTATGATTTGTTAGTAAATGGGGTTCCCAATCATTCCAAGTATCTTCACAGAGGTGCATTTTATGATCGGTGGATCCCAACCTTCGAGGACATAGCGTGGGAACTTTTCACTTTTGAAAGAGACCATGTGGTGTATATTCCTGGTGACGAAGTCAATGGTGAAATTAATCCGGAGAACAACTACCCGAATAACAACTCACCTGCTGAGGACGATAATGTTTCTAGTGACGGGAATTTGGAGGACAGTGCTACTAGTACCATAATATATGGGGACGGAAATGACACTCCAACCAAGCCGTAATCCAACACCTAGACATGAAAGGGGGGTATCCTAGTGGCTTTATTATCCCTCGTTACACGCAGTGAAATAGAAAATGGCATATGTATTAGGCTAAGACTAATATAAGTTAACTATGGTTGTATGTACATATTATGGTAGCTAGACACCCAATTTTGAGACTTGTAATCTATCTAGGGTTGTTCTAGTAGTTTGCGGATGTATGTAAAATTAGACTGTTTTATATGTTTGGGTGTAATATATACATATATGTAGTGTATGTAAATATAGTGCGCCTGTTAATAAATAAAATCGCGTTAAGTTTCTAATCCATGTGTATTTTATTTTTATAGGATGTCTTTTCCTAATAACATCGATGTTAACCAACCTGCTCCTAATAATAAATCTGATGCAAGAAACTTTGCTGAAATGATGGCCGAAGCATTGAGGAATAATCTTCCTAATAATCAAGAAGAAAGTGTTAAATATTTTAAGAAAATGGCAAGTTATAACCCAAAGACCTACGACGGAAAACCAGACCCTGTAGATTTTGAAAAATGGGTAAGAGGACTAGATAAACTTTTTGATGCTATACAGTGCCCTGAAAAATGGAGGGTAGGTTTTGCTATCTATTACTTGGAAGGGCAAGCAGATTTATGGTGGGAAACTGTTAAGGACAGAAGAGAGGAACACGGATTTGGATGGATTCAGTTTAAGGAGCTCATGCGATCAAAGTTTTACCCTCCCTCTCTTAGGAGACAGAAAGAAGAAGAATTTAACAACTTGGAACAAGGATCAATGTCTGTTACCTTGTATGCCTCAAAATTCATGGAATTATCTCGATTTGCTCAACACATGGTGGGAACAGAAGAATTAAGAATGAACCGTTTTGAAAGAGGGCTAAATTGGAATCTTCGAGATCGATTGTCTACACATACTTGTTTGAATTATCAAGAAATGTATGATAAAGCCACTAATGCGGAAAGGATAATGAAAGAGAGAAATGATACACCATCTGGAATTAAAAGGAAGTTTGAAAGAAATAATATTACCGGGGGAAACTCGTATAAACAACCCAACTTAGGATTTGGAAAGAACCCTTTTAACCCATCACATGAAAGGAACCTAACCCCACCGTGCTCAATGTGTGGTCGTACTAATCATCCGACCTCCCAATGTAGATTTTTTAGGCCGCGATGTTATATGTGCGGAAGTCCAAACCATATGAAAAATAATTGTCCAATGACTCGTTCGACTGTCTCGAGAAGTACCCCTACGCCTAACTCCACTCCTGCTACAAAAATATGGGCACCTCAGCCTAAAACACAAGGACCGACTCGGGGCCGTGTGTTTGTGATGAACTCCCAGCAAATGGAGACTTCAGAAGACGTGGTTACGGGTAACATTTTTCTTAACTCTAATCCCATTAATGTTTTATTTGATACTGGGGCATCCAATTCTTTTATATCTCGATCTTTAAGTGAAAAGTTGAAACTGTCACCTCAAAATAACAAGTTAACACTTTCAGTTGGATTACCTACCGGAGAGAACATTTCATGCCCTATTTGGTATAAAGATTGTGTTTTGACCATAGAAGCAAATTGCTTCCTAGCCGATCTAGTCCAGTTTGATCTACAAGATTTTGATGTTGTATTAGGAATGGATTGGCTTAGTAAGAACCATGTAATGGTAAATTGTCATGAGAAATCATTAACTATTACAAAACCGAATGGGAATGAGATACTATTTCAGAGCCACAAAACCAACTGCAACAATAGGATTATATCCTTTTTAAAAGCCCTTAAATTATTACGACAAGGATGTAAGGGATACTTATGTGATGTATGTAGCAATTTAGAGGCAAAACCAAATCTAACCAGTATTCCGGTAGTCAATGAATTTCTAGATGTTTTTCCTGAAGAAATTCCAGGAATGCCACCATATAGAGAAGTAGATTTTACAATTGAACTAATGCCAGGTTGTGCACCCATTTCCAAATCTCCTTATAGAATGACACCTGCTGAATTAAAGGAATTGAAAACTCAACTAGATGAACTATTAGAAAAAGGGTACATAAAACCTAGTACATCACCTTGGGGAGCACCAGTGCTTTTTGTTAAAAAGAAAGATGGAAGTTTGCGTTTATGTATAGATTATCGAGAGCTTAATAAGGTCACTATAAAGAATAAGTATCCTATACCTCGGATAGACGATCTTTTCGATCAATTAGAAGGATGTGCTATTTACTCAAAAATTGATCTTCGTTCTGGGTATCACCAATTAAGGATAAAACCATATGACATACCTAAAACAGCCTTTAGAACACGTTATGGACATTACGAGTTTAAGGTTATGCCTTTTGGACTCACCAATGCTCCTGCAGTTTTTATGGACCTTATGAATAGAGTTTTTAGACCTTATTTGGACAAATTTGTCATTATTTTTATTGATGACATTTTAATATATTCTAAAGATGAGAAAGAACATTTTCACCACTTAAGGGTAGTTTTGGAAACCTTACGGGAAAATCAGTTGTATGCCAAATTTGAGAAATGTGCATTTTGGTTAAATGAAATAAGTTTCTTAGGTCATGTTATATCAGAAAAAGGAGTAGAAGTGGACCCTCAAAAGATTGAGGCAGTCACCAAATGGCCTATACTCAAAAATGTAGCGGAAGTACGTAGCTTTTTGGGGTTAGCAGGATATTATCGTCGTTTTGTGAAGGATTTTTCAAAAATAACCCAACCACTTACAAATCTCATCAGAAAAAGCACCAAATGTGTATGGGATGAAAGTTGCGAGAAAGCATTTTGTGAACTGAAAAATAGACTTACCTCTGCCCCTATTCTTACACAACCAAATGGCATTGATGGATTAGAAGTATATAGTGATGCCTCAAAGCTAGGTCTAGGGTGTGTGTTAATGCAGAATGGAAAGGTAATTGCCTATGCTTCTAGACAATTGAAAGCACATGAGCAAAATTATCCCACCCATGATTTAGAACTTGCTGCAGTAGTTTTTGCTTTGAAAATTTGGAGACATTATCTTTATGGAATTTCATGTCGTATATACACCGATCACAAGAGCCTGAAATACCTTTTTACTCAGAAAGAGATAAACATGAGGCAACGTAGATGGCTTGAATTCATCAAGGATTATGACTTAGATATCCAATATCACCCAGGAAAAGCTAATGTGGTAGCTTATGCACTTAGTCGAAAACCTGTGGCCAACTTACACATGTTTACTATAAAAGAGCCTCATATTCAGCAAGACATGAAAAGACTTGATATAGAGATGGTAATTGGTGATCTAAGTGGTTATATGGCAGCCCTAGAAATAAGACCAACCTTGATAAATGAAATAAAGATAACCCAAGAAACTGATCCCCAATTTGAGAAAATTCGAAATGATATACAAAAAGGAAAAGCACCGGGTTTTGTTATTCAAGAAGATGGGTCACTTTGGTTTCAAAGTCGTATATGTGTACCAAATTCAGAAATTATTAAGGAGAAAATTCTAAACGAGGCACACAAGTCACGATATTCGATACATCCCGGAGGAAACAAGATGTATAAGGATGTCCGACATACATTTTGGTGGAGCAATATGAAGCAAGAAATAGCAGATTTTGTCTCAAAATGTATTACCTGTCAACAAGTAAAAATAGAACATCAAAGACCCGGAGGACTTCTACAACCCTTAGACATTCCTACTTGGAAATGGGAGTCAATTGCTATGGATTTTGTGACAGGATTACCTGTAACATCCCAAGGAATGAATGAAATATGGGTAATAGTAGACAGATTAACCAAGTGTGCTCACTTTTTAGCCACTAAGACTTCATGGAACTCAGAACAATTAGCTAAGAAATACATAAAAGAAATAGTTAGATTACATGGAGTTCCTACAACCATTATATCAGACAGAGATACAAATTTCTTAGCCAAATTCTGGAAAAGTTTTCAAACAGCAATGGGATCTAAGCTTAACTTTAGTACCGCCTTTCACCCGCAAACAGATGGTCAAACCGAGCGAACCATCCAAACATTGGAAGATTTACTAAGGTCATGTGTTTTGGATTTTAAAGGATCATGGGAGCAGCACTTACCCTTGATAGAGTTTTCCTATAACAACAGTTATCATGCTAGTATTAATATGGCTCCATACGAAGCTCTATATGGACAAAGGTGTAGAACGCCATTATGTTGGAGTGATATTGATAAATCCAGAATACTTGGACCCGATTTGATACAAGAGACAGCTGACAAAGTAAGAATTATACAAGAGAAAATGCGAACCACACAAAGTCGTCAAAAGAGTTATGCTGATCTCAAGAGACGGCCATTAGAATTTCAAAAGGGCGATTTTGTATTTCTCAAGGTATCACCCACGAAAGGAGTAATACGTTTCGGGAAGCAACGAAAGTTGAGTCCAAGATATATAGGGCCTTTTGAAATAAATGAAAGAGTTGGAAATATGGCATATCGACTTCATCTTCCGATAGAATTGTCAAGGATACATGATGTCTTCCATGTTTCACTATTAAGGAAGTATATCTTTGACCCTGGTCATATTGTTGACATACCACCTTTACAAGTTAGGGAAGATCTTACTTACGAGGAACTACCAATTCAAATTTTAGATCGAAAGGAGAAAATTCTTCGTAATAAAACTATTCCATTGGTGAAAGTTTTATGGTCCCGTCATGATATGTCAGAAGCTACATGGGAAACAGAGCTAGATATGAAAAACAAGTACCCCCATTTGTTCTAAACCAAGGTAATTGAAGTTTCGGGACGAAACTTATTTTTAAGGAGGGTAGAATGTAATATCACTACAAGAAAAGCGGCCTTTACCGACTGGAATATAGCGACCGACTCAAAATCGGTCGGTAATAACCATTACCGACCGATAACAGTCGGTAAAAAAAATTGTGGACGGTAAATTACCGACCGAACAAATTACAGTCGCTAAATTGAAATTATCAGTCGGTAAACCAACAATTAGCTACCGATTTTACTTTATTTACCGACTGAAAATCAGTCGGTCGGTACCATCATCATATTAAATCAAATAATCAGACACTTTATTTCCTCCCTTCCCTTCCCTTCCCTCATTCTATTTTCTCGAAAAAAAAAATTTAGACTCCCTTCTCTCATGCAATCAACACCACATCACACCACCGTCCCACTGCGACTTGCCCTCGCACCATTGACCCGCCGCCGACCCGCCGCACTGCAGCCGACCTCAGTCTGCCGTCTCGCGCTCTTCTTTTTCTTTGTTCTATTCATCTAATACCTAATTTAATAAAGGTATAATTTTTACTTATTTTTTTGTTTTAAGTTGTTTTAATAGGGTTTTATCGTTGATTACATACAACTTTGTGTCGTAACTGATTTGTTGGTATGAATTGAATGTAGATTTAAAATTTTTTTAAGTTAGGGTTTGGGTTTGGAGAAATTGGGGGTTTTCTATTTTGATTAGTTGGTTTGTCTGGGTTAATTTCTGTTACATTAATGTTGTTTGTGATTATCTTGGTAGCTAATATGTCATGACATCTTAAAATATGGGGTTTTCTATCCAGATTTTGCTAGCTTTATTTCTGGGTTGTATGTAACCTTAGATTGACTTGAAGGTTGTATAGCAATGTATATCGTCTTTGCTTATTGGGGTTCTTTAATTTGGGGGAACATTGTTCAGTAGTGTTAATTTATTCATTTTTTTTTATTAAATTGCCTAGTTGTTAAATGTTGTTAATGGCTAATAATGAGACGAAAGTTTACAACTAGGTTTGAGTTTTATTTACTGCTTATGACTAATGTTGCCTTAACTAATTGTTGTACTCACTATTGTGGTCTTGGTATACTTTCATGGAATTCTTAGTTGGCTTAGCATTAGAGTAAAAGGAACTCTTGGTGATACTACTCTAAAAGGAATCCTTGGCAAATTTTTATGTTGCTCAGTTTCGCAATTTGATTATTAGTTCTATATGTGTCTTTTTTTATGAGTTCATCATTAATAATGTTTGATTTATAAGTCATATGTCCCTTATTGCTTGTAAATTGATTTCTATGCGCTGTACATGTGACCATGGAGTATATAGTTGTTAAAATTATGAGGATGTTGTTTATGGCTAGGATTAGGATATTAAAGGCTGGAAAAAAAGTGATTTTCAACTAGCACAAGGGAGCATAGACTGTGAAAACCATCAAAAAGAGATATTTTTGCAACTACGTGATTAGAAGTTGTGGGAGTTTGAGTATTTTAATTAGTGTTGTTGCTGTAAGCTAACTCTAGTGATGTACTAATGTCTATTTGTAGTGATGTTCATTCTAGTGTTGTTTATGTTGCTGCTTTGAATGAGTTGACAAAAAATAGTGGTAGTATATCACAAATTCTTGTTTGTGACGGACAGTATCCGTCACAAGCTTGCGACGGGTACCACTTCCCCTCATAAATGACCCATTTAAGGGAAAAGGGGAAGCACATGGGAGACTTACTGGTAGTATATAGCCTACTACCGAATTTACATGACTAGTGGAGATTCATTATTTCGTCTACTTGTTGTTCCAGTTATACTATTTTTCCATTCCATTTCCGTTTCTTTTCGTTTTTCATATAAAATTTCAGCTTTATCAATATATATATTATCCATGAATCTAATGAACTTTGGTATTAAATGCAGTTAAAGAACAAATCTTAGTTGTGATAATGGGCAGATGAAAGCTAATTATTTCCTACCCAAAACAGGTATTTACTATTTTATCTCAAATCTCAAAATATGTGCTCTTATGTAATACATTTTCTTGTTCACTCTACTATTCTACTCCCTCTCTAATATGGTGATGTTGGTGCAGGTAGTCGAGGATTAGAGTGTGGTGGTTTTGATAATGAATTTACTAAATACATGAAGGTATTCAAACAGTCCACCCTACTTCTAAGGTACACTACTTATGTCAGACTAAATGTTTGTTTTGCTAACACTTTCTTGCTAGCCATGAACTCTTCCATATTATAAGGGGGGCGTAAGAGTTTTGTTTATGGGCTATACAACCTACCGTATAATATATATATTCTTTGTGAGGGATATATTAATCGAAGGTAAACAAATGATTTGGAGTTGGGACAAAAGAAGTAGCTATTTGCTACTTCACCTCGTGTTGTGAATTGCTGTAAGACTCTTGAAATTTTGGGTGCACTCGTTCATTTTGAATTGCCTCTTTATAGTTTAAGTTCCCTTTTATGGATATACACTTTTATTTTGCCTTTGTTTTTCTGTTTCAGTCAATTTGAAGAGATTAATGTTTGAGAGGCATCATCAATGATACTGGAGATCAATATAGTTTGAGTCTATATCAAGTCACTCAATGCTCGAGTTACAATCCTTGCGGGAGCTTAATTTATCTTGTAGCATTGTATAGGGTAATACTAGTACTAGTAATTTTTAATTTCTGAATTTTAAAATTTAATTTTAAGCATGTTCAATTGAATTGTGTAAGACTATATTTTAGAGTATTTATATATAAAATATATTGGTTTTGATCTTATTGATGACTTTTGATACAAAAAGCCTGGGAATTTATCATTTTTTTGGAAGTTGGCATATGTAAGTGTTTCGTATGAGGATGAAGAAAACAGTAATATGCTACCCCAATGTGCCAAATTTTACCGACTGAAAAATTAAATTACCGACTGACAGACTAAATTTATCGACTGTTTATAAACTTTAGCGACTGAAAAATCTGTCGGTAATTACCGACCAAAAAGTAAATTACCGACCAAATTTTCAGTCGGTAATTTACCAACCAAAAAAATCAGTCGGTAGTTTTATTTACCGACCCAAATTACCGACTGAAATTTTTCGGTCGCAAACTTGCAAAAATCCGTCGGTAACCAATTTTACCGACTGATTTTTATCATTACCGACTGTTTTTTTCCGACGGTATTTACTATCATTCTTGTAGTGTATCCCGTATAGTTGTGTAAAAATAAAACAAAATAAATAAATAAATAAAATTGTGTCAAGGTATTCATTGTTGTAGAAAAGACCAAGTGGCGACTAATTAGATCCAACTCGACTAACAAATGAATAACTGTAAGAACAATAGTCATTATCCACTCTAGTAAAATTACTTATTTTGACCCAAAATAACCTACTTATTTATGATTTTCCTCTATTATTTTAAAATAATACCAATGTTCGATAATCGTAATGTTTACAAATCTTTTAAAATTAACTTCTATAAGCTATTACATAGACCATGTACCAATATATACATTTTTTTGCCCAAGAATATTTATCTCATCTTGTCAATAGGATAAATATACTAGTTAGGTGGCATAAGGGGAAGGTAATACTTAGGCATTAAGTTAGTAATGGGTAAGAATAAAACTACTCATACTTACCCACAAAGTCAGCCGACATTTTGGCTATAAATAAGTCTTTCCTGCATCACAAATTGTACACACCACCATTAATAAAAAGGAAGTTCTGACAAGTAAAACAAATCCCTCTTGGTTAGACTACACCCATAATTACCTAGATAAATAGTAAAGGTATGGTTTCGGGACCCTTTAGCGTAGAAATTAATAATTTCCAACGACATTATAAGTAATTATAATTAAAAACAACGAATGTAGGTTTCATATTATTGTCATTTTACGGCTCATATGCTATCTTATTGTCCATTATATTATAGTGTTGATATGCCCGTTTTTCATATAATGTACATTTGGCCAATTGTAGCATTCGGGATACGATTACGAGAAGGGAATGACATTACAAATTTAACCTGTGTACATGGAAGGGAGCACGACTCCATGATATGAGAACTGCGGTTCTGGTTATTACTGGTGAAAGTGTCAGGGGGTTACATAAATAATTATATGGTCCTGTGTACATGGAGGAGGGCTTAGCCCAGGGGAGTTTTACTCCGTAATGTGTCTCACTTCAGTAATGGTAGACCGGTAGTCCATATTTTTAAATGTTATGATAAAATGACAGGGGTATTCCAAATTATAGTTAACTAATACTGATAATAAATATATAAGAAGTATTTATTTAGGACCGCTGAAGGTAACTGAAATCATATTCAGTCAGTGTTGACTGATTTGTTATTATTGTTTATTTTTTTTCAGGTTTTTATGCTGGGGAACCGCGGGAGTGAGTTTCACTATAGAAATGAATATATAGAGAATAAATAATACGTAATATAAAGGTTACTAAGAAAATGTTATAGCCTTGTATTTCCAGTACAGGAAATACAGGAAATACGGCGGTGACGCCTTGTAATAAATTTGTTTTCAAGTTTTTTTTATATATGAAATAAAAAAACGTATAGTTTGTTATATACATATTTTTCTCTTTACTTTATATTATATTTCGAGGCGTTACATTTTCGGGCCTAAATTAAAGGCCCAAGCCTTAGGAAAAATCGGGCTGGGTCGAGTCGGGCTAGCGGGCCTGGTCCATTTGATCAGCTTTAGTTTGATTGTTGTACCTAAGCTCACCGGCCATCGTAGTAATGTAATATGGGCTTTGGTTTTATGTCATGTTATACATTGTATTATAAAACGCCTCACTTTCTTATTCATCGAACATACGTATTCAGAATACCGTGTATAACATGACATAAAACCCTAAGCTCATATCACAATTCTACCATGGGCTTAGCCTTGTTATAATGATACTCATTTGTGTAGAGGTTACGCTAAATAATTAAGAGAACCTCATTATGAAAATTATACTGAAAAAAAATATAAAATCAGTGGTGTTGTCTTGTTGGTAAGAAGACTAAAAGATAGGAGGTCTACCTAATTCAGTTTGACGATTACTTTCCACCTTTCAAAAAGTGTCGTCTTACTAGTTCAGGTTGGTCTGATTCTAATTTTACTTCAACTAGTTGGATGCGGAGTAGTTTAGGGATCTTTCGATCCTCCCCTTTTGAAAATGGATAATATGTAATTAAATATTTATACACACTTTTCTTTTAGAGTAAATTAATAATTACTTCTAAGTTTCACTTTTCTAAATTTAGTTGTTTTGCTAAAATTACTCGTTAAAGATTACTTTTATCAAAAATTGCATCAAAACTCTAATTTAAGTCAATTATTTTGTCTAGTTTTGAACTTATTTCGTTTGTGCATTAGCCAACCTATACTTTGAAAGATAAAATTATGTAGACAAATGGAGGGGAGTTCAAAAACATACGAAATAAGTAACTTAAATTGGAGGTTTGAAGCAATTTTTGATAAAAGTGATCTTTAAGAGAATTAATTTTAACAAAAGAATTTATAAAGGAGTAAATTTTGAGGAGTGAAACTTATAAATGAGTAATTATTAATTTGATCTTTCTTTTATTACAGTAAAAAATAAAATAATAATAATAGGCGTGAAGCGTCATGAGTCTAGGACACCTCTCTGTGTAACAATTGTCTAATCGTGTAAAGTTATTGATGAAAGAATTACGTAAGATGTTTTGTTGATGCATTTTTGGCAATAGCCAATAGTGGTATTGGGTTGGTAATTGAGATAGCAAGTGGAGATCCATTTAGTTCCTCACTTGTCATCTTCTTGTCTCCTTGTGAGAGATAATTCGACCCGTTTTCATTAAAGACGTCTTCATTGAAGATGGATACCCGTGTTCATTGAAGAAGACGTCTTCATTGAAGACGGATATACCCGTCTTCAATGAGACTTACTGATAGTCATGACTTGTAATCACATTTGAGGTGTTACAAACGTATGTTTTATGTTTCGTATGCCAATACAAAGATTCCCACTTAGTTCTTGGGGTAGTAAATAGAAGAAGTAAATAATGTACTTCTTTTGTCCCAGTTCAATTTATATTTGTGTTATTTTATTCTCACAAAATAAAAAACGTGAATTATCTTACAAAAGTGAAATGATAGAATTAAATTTGAAATAAGCTCCTACATGACACATGGAGTCACAACTTATGTCAGTAAAGTTCCACTGAATTTTTTTTCTATTGATTAAGATACACAAAACCAAATCAAATAGATGAATAAGATAAAAATCAATAGTATGCCGAGGAATGACAAACCGAGATACTAACCGGCTTGACACCTCTATCTTGGGAGATGGTCTCCCAAGTAGGGATGGCAACGGATCCTGGATCCGGTCCAGATCCGCTAGACCCGACCCTGGTGGGTAGGATATGGATCCCAAATTTTTGGACCCTGTGGATATGGATCGGATACGGATCCATTTATTTGAAAACGGGTCTGGATATGGATCTAATTGTCAAGATCCGGATCCGACCCTAGGACCCGTTTTAACATTACTGATAAAAAAAAAAAAAAAAAAAAAAATTGTGGGATTTTCATTGAGCTTGATTGTAGAACTTCGTATTTGTTGGAGTTTGTTATTTTTTAAGTTGTATTTCGTAAGACGACTTTTATTTCGTGGGATTTTCATTTTAGAAGACTTTGGTTTGTAAAATTATAACTCTTGGATTTGTAAGAAAGGTTTTAAAGCTATTGTCATTCAAAGTGGCATTGCCAAATTGCCTATGTGTTGAATTCATGAATATTAAGATGGTAAATTTGCTACTGGACTATCACTATTTTGGTTTTTTTTTTTTAATTTAAATATTTGTATAGAAGATCCGTAGGGTAACCCGGATCCTACCCGGATCCGTAGGGTACGGATCTGGATCTGGAAAATTTAGACCCGCCGGATCAGGGTCGGATCTGGATCCAGTGTTCATGTCGTGGATCTGGATTTGGATCCTATTGGACCCTGTCCAGATCCGGCCCGTTGCCATCCCTACTCCCAAGCGACGAGCTATTTTTGTCCGAAATAAAGACGGGGGTTTTGTGATCAATTTACATCAAAATGTGACTACTTTTTTAGAAACAAGTTAGCATAAGCCGTAACACTAACTACATCACTATGATTACAATTGATCATAAACTGTGTTTAAAACCTCGTCCTTATTTCAGAAGGACTTTATCGGTCTGACACGAGAAAATGCACCATCTTGGATATGAGGCCAATGTTACAGAAGAAATAGTGATGGGCCAAATGACGCAATGGTTGTGAGCAGAGCCCGTATGAGGGGTCCGATTTTTGGAAGGGCCGGGTCGGGTCACTCGGGTGAAGTAGGTGACGGGGTTTGGCATGACGCACATGCTGGAGATGACATCGATGACATCCATCAATCGTAATGGGTAACTAAGCCGATTTGATAGGCATGTGAGCATGTGAGCATGAAACAAGTGCTATCATTGTATTCTAAACTTGCAACTTCAATCAACTATATAGAGTCTAATCGTCTATTATCCTATATTTTATGACTATCGCAAATTCTTATTTTTGATGAAATATGATAGGATTATGTTGTCACTTTTTGATAAAATATAACCACAACTTATATTAACTTATTTTCAATAATGGTTACATATAACTTTAAAGTGGTAACAAGATCTTGTCTTATTACTTCATACCAAAATAATTCATCTGAAACAAAACCAACTGTATAAATGTACCTATAGTATAGGTAACGCATTTTTCTTTTCATAATCCATTCCTCTCAACTTCTCAAGGTTGACTTGACTACCACCTTAGTCATGTCATTTACTTATATAGTTATATTGTATGGCGGGGCCTTTATTTTACGGCAAATTCTCACTAAGACGATTTTATTCACTTTAAGATTAAGAGATGGTTAAAACATTTAGGACTAATAAGACAAAAACAGGAGTATAACATTGGAAAAATAAAAGCTTTATCTAATATAACTCCTCATACAAGGTGATGTTTAAATCGTTTTAATTTTATACGCTTGAATTTGACCCATGACATTTGATCGCGCTAAAGCTAATACCATATTAGATTAACTATGTTAACCAAAATCTCAAGATGATGTTCGAAACCTAATCAATCTTCCTCCCTTCAACTCCACTCTACCATATTCAAGTTTGTACACTATTCATGTGTGGGTATTTAATTGCAATTTTCTTTCAATAGATAAGTGAAAATATATTCATGTGTGATCTTGTTTAATTCGTCTTTCCGAGTACATTAAAAATATCTAATTTTATAATTTTTGCAAATACGTAACTAACGATATTTACCGCGTAAAACACGCGTTGACAAACGTGAAAAAGCAAAGTGGTAGAGTGGAGTTGAATGCAGGAGGTATATTTATAACAATTAAATCTCCTAAAAAGGTAGACAAATTCTCATTTGTGACGGACCGACCCGTCGCAAGCTTGCGACGGGTCAAATCCCCCTCACAAAGAGTAAGTGGGGTGCAAATGGAGCCCCCCACTTGCCTTTCCACTTGCTCTTTATGAAGGAAATTTGACCCGTCGCAAGCTTGCGACGGGTCATCCCGTTACAAGCAATAATTATTGAAAAAGGTATAGCACAAGTATTGAAGATAACTTCAAAAATTACCCATCTTGTCAAAGGACCATGAACATGTGCTTGGAAAGATGATTTAACATTTTGGGTCAAGAGCCAATGCAAGAGTAAACTACGGGCCATGCTTTGCTATAAATCCACTGCAACCCATCGTCCCATGTGATTATGTCATCTTAACAGAAAGCCCATGTTTTCCACACCAACTTTCGAAAAGAAATGATTACAACTTCACAATCAAGTGACACACACATGAGATTCCATTAGATGACAAATTCTCATATAAGACGATAATATCCGTTTTAATCTTGAGACATTAAAAGACAAAATAAAAATAAAACATAATTGTTGTATTGTAAAAGACAAAACATATTACTGTAAATACATAGAAAAAAAGTACTCCGTAAAAGATATGTCTTGTAAATTCATATATAGGATATTATTGTATTTGACTCATTTTAATATTCTAAAGCAAGACTAATTGTTGTCTATTTTTAAAATATTTTCGAGCAAGATTTAAGATATAAGTAAATGTTAAAAATAAAATATAATCATTTTAAGATAATAATAATGTTATACTATGACAAGTGATTGATGTTTATGTACTAAAGAAAACTTTGAACTAGGAAAAAAAATGAAATTAAACCCTTCATATTCATCCATATTGTTAATATATACTTGGAAAATAGAAGGTATATAGGAGTATATAACAATAAAGACTTTAATCATTTCACCAAAATAAAGGCTTTAATATATTTCAGAAATAGAAAAGCGGAAATTTATTATCACTAAATCTCGCGTGTGACTTATCCCAAACTTGCGAACTCTCACAACCGACACAACCCTCTTTTCCACTTGTTCAGTTGTTCTTCCATTTGTCTTCTGTGAGAGGTGTCATAAGGTTGTGAACGTTATAAATGAGAATTTGTGATTTATTAAGGTAATTAATGAAGTTAACAAATTGATATGTATTCCGTAGTATAAGGAGTTGTTTGTTTGTCTCTTAAATAACATGAGAACTCTAATTCATGTGAATTATTAAAATGGTGAGTTGTTTGGTTGACACAATTCACATTAATTAGGATTTCCCATTAATTCTAATTCCTCCATAATGGAGGAAGTCACTTACCTAGCCCCCTAGGTAAGTGAGAATTCCTATGAAATTAGAGTTCCTACATACAACCAAACAAGTTTTTCTAATTCACATGAAATGCAAAATCATGTGAAGTGAAATTCCTTTAGAAATGCATTTTCTATATGCAACCAAACGACCCCTAAGTATTGCAAACAAGATCCTCTAAATTTCCTTACTCCCTCCATTAAATACACCTTCCATTACCTCTCGACGGATGAAATTTTTAACCCGGGACAATTCAACGGTAAAGTCTTTTATGAGGTGGAGAGAGATAAGTGATTTTAAATTAATGTATTAGAAGTAATTGAAGCTAATAGAGAGAGAGAGAAAAAGAAATGAAGAGGACCTATCATCAATCCAGGAAATACTAAATGTCAAGTTTTCTACTTCTCAATAGCCATAAGTAACAATAGTCATAGATATAAGAACTCATATTCTCATTGAATACGTACACTATTCGTGATAAGCTGAACACGAATAGTGCGCCTCTCATAATATGCAAGTGGTAAGGACAAGTGGATGACAAATGAATCACCCATTTGTCGTCCCACATGCAAATTGTGAAAGGAACACTATCCGTTTTCAGCTTGTGACGAATACTGCCCATCTTTAGTGACACATGCTGATATAAGAAAAAGCTTGCGACGAGTCAAATCCCCCTCACAAAGAGCAAGTGTAACAACCCGAAAAGTACCCAATTTTTCTAGTAAAATATCTTACGGATACTTTTCAGTAAACTTAAGTTTTAAAATAGAATTTATTGTTTCCAGTCGAATTTGGAATTTTCGAGTTCGTATTTGGAATTTCTGCGAGATTCCATGAGAATCCCGTTTTTAAGTCAACTTTGACTTTCGTTGACTTTTCCCGACTCATCTCGTAATTTTAAAGACCGAAATTATATTTGAAAAATAATAAATTTAATTTATTTTTATTAAGATTTATTTGAATTTATGATAATTTAATATAACTATTTTGAATTTATTCGGAATTAAAGAGAAGGTTTTACGATTTAAACCCGAACATCATTTAACTATTCCCGAGCCAACTTAAATCCCGAAACAAACCCGAAACCCGACTTTGGCATGAGTCACACGCCCCATGTCATCTTTTTCCACTCACATTAGATATTTGAATTCTTTCGATTAAACTAATACGAATATCTAAGATATTTATAACTTTATCGATCCATTAACGAAAATTACGCAAATCGCTTAAAAACAGACCCATTTTCTACCCAAACCACACGGCTCTTCTTCCTCTAATAGGACTAGATATTTTTCTTTCTTTTCATTACAATAACATAATATTTAGATATTTGGTTTAATTAACTTAATATCTAATTATATCTAATTAATTACCTTAATTAATTATAAAACCCGAGTCAATTCCGTAACAACAATTTCAAAACCCGACTCCATATTTCCTCTATATGTACACGGCCCAATCACCCACCATTACTCACTAACTACCTTTTCATTTTACAATAAATCAATTTAAGATCTAATTAATACTTTCTTTAATCGTTCTTCATCGTTCTTCATCGTTCTTCGTCGTTCTTGAGCAAAATCGTCATAAAACCTTCATTTCTTATTCAAATCCGTCCTAACTTATATTTCTAGAATCTCCTCTTCGCTCTCCATCTTCAAGTACGGTTTATTTTCAATTCCGACAAAATCGTTTTCAACACTTTAAATATGGAAAATCAAGTTTTAATTCTAACAATATTATTCTTGTCTTTTCTTATAAGGGGAAGATTTTGAAGACGAGTTTGGTGACTCGTATATTTTGGGTGAAGATTAGTAGACGGGTTTATACTTCTTATTTTTTTTGGTGCTAATTGATTTTGCTAGCTAAGGTAACGATTCCGATTTACTCGAGGAATTAATGTCACATATCTTTTGTTTTAGTTTATATTATTGTTACTTATGATTTTTAAGTAGTAACATGATAAGTAGTTATTTTTATTATGTTGTATGAATAATTAGCATGATTAGTATTCTTGACATATTTGAATGATTTGTTCATAATCATGATTTTTGTATGATGATGGTTGAATTGGATGTTTAAAAATGGATGTTGTTAATAAAAATCATGTTAGAAATAATTGGAAATGGTTGTTGTTTGGCCGTGGAAGTGGCCGTGTAAGGTGGTCTGAAAACCAGCCCAAACCAGGCCGGTTCAGGCCGGTCCAGGTCTGGTCTGGATTGGTCCATGGTTGGTCCTTGGGGGTTGTGTCGATACTTGATTGTTTTGTTGTTGTTTTGACGGGTTTTAAATATGTTAAGCATGCGGGAAATATTAAGAAACTGCAGTGATATTATAGGGGTATGTTAGGAATTGGACCCTAGACTCCTATCTAGCACTGGATATGGATGTTACTCAACTCCCACAGCTCAACACAGGGAATCAAACAACAAACTAGATTAGTTAAGGCTCCTTACCACAGCCAAGCACAGGTAAGCAGACTTGAACTAAACAACAAGCAAAACACCCCACAGTCTATGCACTGGGATATCTTAACTTGCCACAGACTTAGATCAACAACCACAGCCTAGCACAGGAAGTTATCTGGCCTGACTTTCAACCAAGACAATGCATAAGTTGGAAAGATTTTAGAAATGAGAACGATGCTCAGTTTTTTCATTCAATAATCAACTCCTTGTACAAAAGGGCATGGGTCCTTATATAGGCCTCAATGCTGGATGTGATTACAACCCTAGAGTATCATCTAAGGGCCAAGATTAACTATTAAAAGATGACAAAATACTGGCTAGAAATACAGACTGCTAATGCTAAAAGAAAAACAATAAGACAGACAAAATGCAGGCATTTGACAATGACATGCTCCAGGTTGTGCTTGTTGCTTGGTGTTGGCTTGGAACTTGTGGACGAGGCTCATCAATGCTCCTTGACCTTCTTCTGCAGTAGTTCTAATAGTAGGGAAGACCAGGAAAGACTTTTGGAGATAGTCTTTCAGTTTTTAGCTAGAAATGGAAAGACTGCTTTATGCTTTATGCTTTGGGTAGGCTGTTTTGATTTGGATTTTTAGGGTAGTTGTGTGGTGTTTTGGAACTGGTTCCCTAGGACTTTTTTGGACCTAGGTGGGTAAGGTTTTAGCTGGGCTTGGTGGTAGCTGGTGGTTCAGAGTGTGGTGGTAGTTATGCCTTTCCCAAGTGACTGGTGTAGGCTGTTTTTGTGATATTGTGGTGGGGTGTTGGTGGGCTTGTCTTTGGCTGTCTTGGCTCGTGTCCTGGCTCGTGTCCTGGCCAACATTGCTCAGCTTGCAGCTTCCCCTTTTGTTACCCATCCCTTGCCCCCAGATTGACCCTTGGATACCCATGTAGACCTCCCCTTGGTTGCCAATGCTCACCCCTTGCTCCCCCTTGGCCTGCCCCCTGTCCCTAGTGTTGAATTCTGCCCTGCCCTGTGCCCCAGCTCCTGCTGCATCCTCCCCTGGTTGAATTGGGCTTGTCCTCAAGCCTGTAGCCTCCTCATCTCCAGAATCCCCATAGTATGGACTGAGATCCCCTACATTGAAAGTGCCCTGAACCCCATAGTCTCCTGGTAGATCAACCTTGTATGCATTAGGACCAACACTTTCTATGATTTCAAATGGACCATCAGCTCTAGGCATGAGTTTGTTCTTCCTCCTAGCTGGGAACCTCTCCTTCCTCAGGTGGAGCCACACTAAATCCCCTGGCACAAACTCCTTCTTGGACCTAGGAACCTTGGACTGTTTCTTGTACCTCTCATTTGCCCTTTCTATTTGCTTTCTGACTGACTCATGAAGCTTCACCATCTGCTCAACCCTCCTCTTTGCATCAAAGTTCACTTCCTCCCTTGGTATGTTAGTTAATTCCAGTGGCATAAGTGGATTAATCCCATAGACAACCTCAAATGGACTGTGACCTGTGGCAGATGAGGGTGCTCTGTTGAAAGCAAACTCAGCATGAGCTAGCTTTAAGTCCCAATCCTTCAATGACTTGCTTACCAGACACCTCAAGATCCTCCCTAGAGTCTTGTTTGTGACCTCAGTTTGGCCATCAGTCTGAGGGTGGTGAGAGGTGCTGAACAAAAGCCTGGTCTTCAAGAGCCTCCATAGTGTTTTCCAGAAGTAACTCATGAACTTAACATCCCTGTCTGAGACTATTGACTTAGGAACCCCATGTAGCCTCACAATCTCCTTCAAGTATAGCTCAGCAACACTTGCAGCATCCTCAGTCTTCTTGCAAGCCACAAAGTGAGCCATCTTGCTAAACCTGTCAACAACAACCATTACAGAATCCTTACCTCTTTGTGTTCTGGGTAGTGCAACAATAAAGTCCATGCTCACATCCTCCCAAGGTTTGTTTGGCACTGGTAGTGGAGTGTAAGGTCCAGTCTGGAAAGAGCTCTTGGCTTGTTGACATGTGGAGCACCTCCTGAGGACAACCTGAACATCCCCTATCATCCTGGGCCAGTAGAATTGATCCTGCAGTATTTCAAGTGTCTTTTGAACCCCAAAGTGTCCCCCTAGTCCTCCTGAGTGCACTTCCCTGATGAGTAGATCCCTGTAAGAACCCCTTGGGATGCATAGCTTGTTTCCTTGGAACAAGAACCCCTCCTGCAGCATGTACTCCCCCCCTTGAGTCCTTCCTCCTCCAGTTTGTGTGATCCATTCCTCAGCAAAGTCAGGGTCCTCCTTGTACAATTCTTTCAGAAATTCAAACCCCAACACCCTTTGCTCCATGACTGCTAACAAAGAATGCCTCCTTGACAGTGCATCTGCCACAGCATTCTGTTTCCCCTCCTTATACTTACTAGAGAATGTAAAGGATTGTAGAAACTCCACCCACTTGGCATGCCTGTGATTCAGCTTGTGTTGGCCACTGATATATTTCAATGCCTCATGATCTGAGTGCAAACAAAAGGCTTTGGCTTCAAGTAGTGCCCCCAATGCATGACTGCTCTGATGATGGCATAGAATTCCTTATCATAAGTGGAGTACTTGAGCTTGGCACCATTCAGTTTCTCACTGAAATAAGCCACTGGCTTTTGCCCTTGTATCAACACTGCCCCAATGCCAACCCCACTAGCATCACATTCTACCTCAAACAGCTGATCAAAGTCAGGTAGTTTAAGGATTGGAGTCTCACACATCAACCTCTTGATCCTCTCAAAGGATTGTTGGGCCTCCTCAGTCCACTGAAACTCCCCTTTCTTCAAGCACTCAGTGATGGGTGCTACAACTGAACTGAAGTTCTTGATGAACCTTCTATAGAATGAAGCCAACCCATGGAACCCCCTTACCTCAGTGATGGTTTTAGGTGTAGGCCATGTTTGAATGGCTGCAACCTTCTCCTGATCAACTGAGATTCCTCTTCCTGACACAATGTACCCTAGAAATGCTACCTCCTCAACCATGAAGGTACACTTCTCTAGCTTCCCATACAGCTTCTACTCCTTTAAGATCCCAAAGATTGTTTCAAGGTGCCTGAGATGTTCCCCTCTGCTGCTACTATACACTAGGATGTCATCAAAGTAAACCACAGCAAACCTGCCTAAACAAGGCCTCAACACTTCTGTCATAAGTCTCATGAAGGTGCTTGGTGCATTGGATAGTCCAAATGGCATGACAAGCCATTCATACAGACCATGTTTTGTCTTGAATGCAGTCTTCCATTCATCCCCCTCTCTGATCCTCACCTGATGGTAACCCTGCCTTAGATCAATCTTAGAAAAGACCTGAGCTCCACTTAGCTCATCAAGCATGTCATCTAGCCTTGGAATGGGGAACCTATACTTGACTGTACTGTTGTTGATTGCCCTGCTGTCAGTGCACATCCTCCAGGTGCCATCCTTCTTAGGCACTAGTAGAGCAGGTACAGCACAAGGGCTTAGGGACTCCCTCACAAACCCTTTGCTCATAAGCTCCTCAATCTGTTTCTGCAACTCCTTGGTGGCAGTTGGGTCACTTCTGTAGGCTGGCCTATTTGGTAGAACAGAACCTGGGACCAAATCAATGTGGTGCTCAATCCCTCTTAGGGGTGGTAGTCCATCTGGTAATTCTCTTGGAAAGACTTCCTTGTATCTCAAGATCAAAGGTTCAACCCCTGCTGGCAACTTGGAACCTTCCCCTTCTGTTACTTCCTTAGATAGCAAGATGATCACAGGTTGTTCTTGCTTCATCTCCTTGATCATAGCTGCTTCTGATAAAAACAACACCCCATTGACCTCCTCTGGCACATTGGGACTCCCATAATTCCTCTGGTTGGGTGGTAGAGGTGTCAAGGTTACCTTCTTTCCCCCATGCCTGAAGCTATAGGTGTTATCCCTACCCTGATGAGTGGTGTTTCTGTCAAACTCCCAAGGCCTCCCTAGTAGTAGGTGACAGGCATCCATTGGTACTACATCACACAATACCTCATCTTGGTCTACCTTCCCAATAGAGAATGGCACCAGGCATTGCCTATCAACCCTCACCTCAGCCCCCTTGTTAAGCCATCTCAGTTTATAGGGGTGTGGATGCTCTTGAGTAATCAGACTTAGCTTGTTCACTAGGGTGATGGAAGCCACATTGGTACAACTCCCCCCATCAATGATCAAGTTGCATACCCTCTCTTGAATGGTGCACCTGCTTCTGAATATCCAAGACCTCTGGTCATCCTCCAATGGAGTATGTTGAGAGTGCATGACCCTCCATAGGACCAAGTTATGGCCTGTGTCAGGATGAGCCATGACCAAGTCCTGCATTGGTTCCTCCTCAGCTGTCACTACCTCTAACACCATGCTGTCATCAACCTCATACGCAACTAATCCCTCCTTCTCCCACTCTTCTACCTCCATAAGTGTCATGGTTCTCTTAGAAGGACAGTCCTTCCTAAAGTGACCATAACCTTGGCATTGGAAACATCTGATTTTGTTCTCAGTTGGGGTGGGATTGGGCTTAGAGTTCACAACTCCCTTTCCTTTGTCTGTGGTTGACTGGCTGGTTGTTTTAGGGGTCTCTCCCATCCTAATACCACTGTAAGGTTTGTATGCAGGTCTAGTAACAGGCTTAGGTAGAGTTGGCTTGGTTTTCCCCATTTTTTCAACCCTTAAAGCTAGGTTGACAACATCATCATAGGACCACAAAGGTTGCATCCTTACTCTAGCAGCAATGCTCCTATCTATACCCTCTAAGAATCTGGCAATCCTTTGCTCAGGTTTCTCATTGACCTCACACTGGAGAGTCAATTGCTCAAAGTCCCTTAGGTATGCCTCTACAGACCTCTCTTCTTGTTTCAGTTTTGATAGTTTAATGAACAGATCTTGGGTGTAGTCTTTAGTGACAAATTTGTTTAGCATTTTCTTTTTCAGTTTTGACCAAGACCTAAGAGGTTCCTTACCCTCCTTAATCCTTTTGTGCTTTAAGTTGTCAAACCATAGGGATGCATACCCTTTCAATCTTAGCACAGCAACTTTAAAAGACTTAATATCAGAGTAACTTTTGTATTCAAATACCTTCTCAACATCCCTAATCCATTCTAATAGATCATCAGGGTTTAAACTACCAGAGAATTCAGGAATTTCTACCTTGAGATGCTTATCAGTGTGCTCTGGAATCTCCTCATAAGTTCTGTTGCTTTCTCCTGAGTCTGACCCTTCTTCCTCCTGCAGGGGATGTCCTCTTCCCATGCCCATGTGGCCACGACCTCTGCCTCTGCCTCTAGGGGGTGGTCTTCCCCTCCGTGGAGGAGCAATGTTCTCCATGACAGTGTTCAAGGCAGCCAGCACTACATTGACAGTGCCTGCTAGCTGATCCACCTTGCCTTCAATACCTGCAAGCCTCTCTTCACTCATTGGGTTATTTTTGTGTTTTTGTTGTAGTTAGGATAACAATGGCCTCACAACCAAAGCTCTGATGCCAGAATTGCAGTGATATTATAGGGGTATGTTAGGAATTGGACCCTAGACTCCTATCTAGCACTGGATATGGATGTTACTCAACTCCCACAGCTCAACACAGGGAATCAAACAACAAACTAGACTAGTTAAGGCTCCTTACCACAGCCAAGCACAGGTAAGCAGACTTGAACTAAACAACAAGCAAAACCCCCCACAGTCTATGCACAGGGA
>JAIUZE010005534.1:0-37925 GCA_022085475.1 Heliosperma pusillum
AGAGAAAAGAAATTATGGAAAAGAATAGCAAATGTTACCGAGGAAATGTATACCTTTGTGTAAGTTTTGGGGAAGAGTTCCTTTAATTCACTAAGGCTATTGTTCCATCTGGGTTGAGTCAAATAGATTGTGGTATCCTTGCCATACCCAATTTTTCTCAAAAATACAGCAACTTCTCTTGCATCAAAATAACTTTTCGAGCCATCACTAGAAGGCTCTTGGCAACCCTTCTTCTCTAAAGCATCGATCCTCAAATCCACTGCTATGAAACGGCCATCTGACTTCCGGCTCAAAGTTCGTAGACGTTCGACCATCGAGTTCACAACTCCACGGACTTCAGGCTGCAACTCTAATGATCCGAACATTGCCATGCAAGCAACTGAATCAATCTCACTTTTGACATTATTAATCTTTTTCATATTTATTGAAGAGAAAGATGTGGCTAGCCTAATATTTCCCTTTTTCTGAAACTGTGGCTCAATAAATTCAGCAATGTGGTCTTTCGTAACACGAGCTGGAACCTTCACAACAGCAAGGTTTTTTGCTGATATCGTTGTAGATGGTTTCTGTACTACCTTAACCACCCCATCCAAGCTTTTGATAAAGTTTTGAGCATCATAAACAGCGTCGAAGTCCCTGCAAGTAAAAATGATGTTAAGAGTTGAGTAACTGTAGAGAATGTAAACTGGTCCCATTCCTACAGAAAACATCTAGACATTAGGCGACATAAATCCTGGATAATTATAGATGAGAATGACGATTCAGCTAAACACTGATGGTGCACTCTAGTCCTATCAAATCTCAATTTAAGCAAGCAATGTAAATTGTGACAAAGGTAGTCAGGCTGATAATATATTTGTAAATAAGCACTTAGCACTTTGTATCTCATTTGAAGTGTTTAGAGTAGTTCCAGACAAGTATCATGTCTATACACCAAAACCATGACATCTGTGTTACCCCGACTCTCCGACAAGTGTGTCGACACGTGTCGAGTGTGGGATATGGCTATTTGGTGGGAATTTTTCAATTTTTGGTCAAAAATCAAAATTGAAGTGTCGGTATCGTGTCGGACACGATAGGTGTCGGACATGCACTACGGCAGCTAAGTGGGGTGTTGGGAGTAACATAAATGACATAACAAAGCTTTCCGTTCATTTGATATGATGCTTTCAACTCTAGGTATGTAGTGTGAATTTAGCATCACTTAGTAATGTAAAGAAAAGAGAGCATTCGAATTGCAGTCAAAAGCCAAATCCGTTATTCCTAAGAACAACACTGGCATACAGCCGTGTATACTAATGCCCGGTTAGAGTGCAAATTCCATGTAACAATAAGCTGTCAAAATAAAGCATCATAAGGTTCGATTACTGACTTCTTGTCCCCAAGTTTGCTTCCCCTGATGTCAGGAAGTACAAGAGTTGCGCCAATGCTTCGTGCAACTACCACCGCATCAGCAATCTGTATCAAAAAGAGTTGTCAGAGATAAAGTTTAAAACTCAATCACACGTTTGACAAATACCACTGTAAATAGAGCATGATGTTTTCCTTCCAAATCTTTCTTATGTTGATGGATTTTACTTTTACTCAAAGGAGGCAAAAGTGGTTCCTTCTATTTCCCTTTAACCCAACTATCTAAACAAAAGAAGTCGGATGTATACAGCCTTCCCCCTTTGTAGGGGACACAAAATAAAAATTGCGCCGAAGACATCACATGACACAGCTACCTCACAATGAAACGGCGCGCAGTGAATTTAATTATGGCCTTTAAATAACGGTTTGATTAGCTACCTGTGAGACATGGTATTCTGGACCGTCAGTCAAGGAAAAACTAAGATATCCCTCAGATTGATCAGATTTTTCTGTAAGAGGGAACATGAAACATGTTAACAACCACATGGCACCAAAAAAAATTTTTTTTTTTTTAAAACGACACGATGCAAAAGAAAACAAGTTTAGAATTAGTACTTGGTTTGGTCCAACAAGGTTTCAGTTTAACAGCATCATCTCCCCATAATCCACTGCTATCAACTAAATCATCAATCTGTTCTTCAAACTTGGATCTTTCAAATGGGTCTTTCTGAGTTATTGACATCTTCACCTTCATGATACAAAGAACAAAATTTAAAAATTAAAAGACTAAAGAAAAAAAAAGTGCAAAAGATGTATATAATTTAATATTCATCAATCTTAAATTTCAAGTTTCAAGATGCAAAATTTCCAAGTTATGATCATGGGATACCCAATTTAATTTACTAGAAGTCAATTAGAAAACAAAGTAAATTTGTGCAGCAAACACTGTAAATTGTGCAACATACAAAGACATGAGAATAAACTCCAGGAAAATGAAAATCCATTTCAGAAATACAGAATGATCAGATTAAAAAAACCATGAAAGGAACACTCAAATTGCGAGGCTAAGGGGTCGGATGTACGCAGCCTTACCTCTTATTAGTGACACAAAGAGGCTATTTCCGAATGACCCAAAACACAAAATGGTCAGGAAAAAGAAATACTAGTGCATGGGGTTAGACGTACACACCCTCGACTCAGTGCCAGCAATACAAAGAGACTGTTTCTGAATGACTCGAAACAGATAAATGATCAGAAAAAACAAACCCATGAAAGAAAAATGAAAACCCACCTGAGAATTTGAACTAAAATGTTCTCTTTTAATCATATGAGCAAGCATAACAAACATGGTAACAGTAAGAAAACCAGCAAGTAATTGTCTTGGATCAGCTAATATACTTGATATCCATTTTCCTGCTTTCAAACCCCAATTTGTTCTTGGCTTTTCTTTCTTCTTATCTCTGCCATAATGTTCTCTTTCAGATCTCTGCATTTTTTTCTATGCAATTCAACAATGAAAAAAAAAACAGAAAATTCTGAATGCAATGCAATACAAATGAGATAAAAAAAAGTTTAATTAGGATAATAATGATGATTATGGGGGTGGATTGTTAAGAAAGATTGTTTCTTTATATGATATTATAAGTAGTAAATGACTTTAAGGTTGTTGTTGTTGATTTAAGTGGAAAAATCAAATAAAATAAAAAATGTTGAATTGTATGGTGAGAAAGTGAGAATGAAGTCAGAGTAGACATGCCTGATTGCCTGCTTTATTTGTTATAGCCGCCGACAGTCTTCTTAAGATTGTGATTTACTGCCTAATTAGTACACATTTTTGGTTACAGACATAATTACACTATTTACTGGGTACTTTTTTTCAAAAAAAAAAAGAATGTAATTCACCTCTTTATCCTCCCCATTTGTCTTGATATTAAGGGGTCATTTGACTCCTTAGACGAATCTAAATTCCAAGGAAATAAAGTAACACTCATTTTTACAATTTTGTAAATCATATGAAATGAAAAAAAAAGTGTTTGATTGAAATGTGGAAATTGAATTTCACACGAATTTTATTTATCTAAGAGGATCTAGGTAAGCAACTTTCTCCACTATGATAAACAAACAACTCACCATTGCAAATCCCACGAATTGCAATTCATTTGTTTTAACTTGGGTAACCAAACGACTCCTAAGTATTTCGAAAAATTTGCACGGTAATTCAAGCTTTTGACATTTTGTCTGAAATATCCAAATTTTTTACCCGAAAAACTTTAATTTGACATAACTCGTGTTTACAAACATGACCAAGAGATATGGTCACTCAAATCGTTTATCTTTCCGAGAACTACAATTTGAAAAAATTTTTGGCAAGTTCGGAACTCATTAGCAAGAGATATGGTCACTCAAAGTTTTTTCGGTGAAAAAACCTTGACATACAAAAACTACTAGCCACGGAATCCAAGAGATATGGTCACTCAAAGTTTTTATAGTACCAAGTAATAGTAATAGTCATAGTCACAGCCAGTCATATTCCACATAAGCGTCCAACTCAGCACTTAACGTCTAAAACATATACTAATTGACGGAATTAAAAATTCGGGTTACGCTTAATACAAATTAGAAAACTTAGGTGTACCATGTAAGTTTCCAAAAGTGTGGGGTATCACGTAGAAAGTCAAAAAGTTGAGGGGTACCATGTAAAATTTCCTAATATATTTTAATAAAATAAAGATCTTGTTAAAAAAACAAAAAAAAAAAATTCATTTATTTAAAATTTCAAAATATTTTTCACTTTTTTGTAATGCTATATTGAATTTCTCATGAGAATTTGTAATTTGAGCAAGTTCACACTTTAAGCATTGTATGGCTCTTTAATCCTCTTCTTCCTTATTTAATATCTTTTTCTTGTGTTAATCTTTCATGTTGAGTAGATGAATGTTTAGTTTGACTAGCTTTACATTTTGTTTGCTTAATTAATGATTGTTCTTGGTAGGAATTGTCACCCTATACTTGAATGTATGAAACAAACTTAAAAGATTGCAACTTGGACTTAAAGTTGGAGTCTTTTGAGTGGAAAATGATATGTTGTGTAGCTATAGCATGGTTTAGTGTTATGTTGCTTAATTTTTTGGTTTAATGCTTCAAACTTACTTCTTGGGTAGTGCTTATGTTTTAATAAGTGTTGGTTAAGTTGTAAAAAGTCAATCTTGGATGTTTTAATTCTTGTTGACTATTTCTTAGGAGGTAGTATTAGATAAATGAGAAGAGAGGTGTAATAATAGAGTCATTTTTGCTAATTGTTGTGTGTCTTGGGATAATTGCACTAAGTACTTGTCTCACATTTGATATCTTGCATATTAGGTGTTTGTTGTTTGTCCTAGACTAGAAAATTCAAACCTTTAATTCTCTATGTCACAAATTCAATCACTTTCTCCATTTATGTCTACTACTTGTTTTATCATTGTAATTATCCATAGTTTGTGATTAGTAGAAATTAGTGAGTTAGTTAGTAATTAGAGTCTTAATTAGTTTGTTTTTATCAAGAGTTTAGTTAGTTAACTTGTCTTCATTTAGCTTTCTCTTGGGTTCAACCCTTGACTTGCCATTTACTACCCTTTTGTTAGGATGGTCTTGTATTCGTTTAAGAATTATAAATTTGTATTTGACCGTGTTATTACCTAGTCTAACGACCCTAGGAAAATACCTCGTCAATTGCCTAGCAATTAGTAAAAAACTTGTCCGGATGTTTGACCTCTTTCAATTATGAGAAGATATGTAATAACTTAGCGGTCGCTTGGAATCCACTTCATTTTTTAGGTGTAGATTTTATGGGATGATAATTACCCAAGGATTTGATTATGGAGGGAACTTTTCCTGTATGTGATGTTTGACAAGTTGGAGTAAAATCTACTGGGTTATGAGCCAAATCACTGCAAAAAGTAGACGGAATATGAGAAAAACACAAAATTGTGTTCCTCCGGTAACTATTACGGAAGGTGGTGGCTAGAAATGCATTAATCCTTCCAAGGAGGAAAAGTTACTGAGTCTGAATAAGTAAGCCTTTACCAAAACTCTTTTCTTGATCCACAATTTTAATTTTTTAGGCCTATTACTGGCAATCCAGATGACTCCTTAAGAGTAAAAAACCAAAGTGTAATGAAAATATTAGAGTATGTGAAATATAAGTATCTATATTAGAAAGTGTAGCCCGAGAATCGTTGGTCCCAAAAACTAGTTATGGTAAATATTGTTAAGAATATTTTGTTATTATTGACCGATACCACTTGTACGCTATAGTTTATAAGCTAATATATTATACTAAAATGTGGTTATTACAAAGATAAGCCCATCTCCGACGACCGGGCCTGAGATGGGAACGTTGGGAGGTGGAGGAAGAATGGTGGTGTCAAGGTGGTTTGTTTTTTTTTATAGAAAGAGGAGAGGATTTACCACAAATACTAATTTTTCACTCAAATCAAACAAAAAATCAAAACGTAAGGGCTAAATCCCGCGCACGATTTTACTTAATCCTACGCACTTTGTCTCTTTATACCATCACTACCCTTCATATAAAACAAAAATTAAAAAAATTAACCCACCCCTCATCTTCCTCTCCATTCCTGACCACCCATCCACCTGACCCAACCATTAATCCACCAGCCCCAACCACCCATTCCCTGGCCTAGCCTCAACGACGACCCTACGTCATCAACCTAACCCTCCAACCACCCTACGCCACGGACCTACTAACTTTCTCAAACCCGACGACCACCTATTCCCCCTACTAACTGTCCCAAACCCGCCGACAAACCTATTCCGCGGCGCCGTCGATCAGCCCGCTACGCCATCGACCAGCCTGCTACGCCATCGACCAGCCTGCTACGCCATCGACTTATCCCTCCCCCAACCCTATCGTGGAGCCATGAACGCAGTAAACCTCCATTGTCGTCTACCTTCCGTCGACGTCGTCGTCGACCCAATCCCCTTCTTATCTCATGTTGTTGGTCAGTGGGGGTGGTTGGTCGGACGCGAGTGGAGCGGTCGTTGGGAATCTAGGGTTCCGTTTGGGGATTTATTGGGTTTTGACTAGTTGTCTTTTTTGTGGGCTAGAATTGAGAGGGGTAATTTCGGAATAAATAGGAAAAATTCGCGGGATTTAGCACGTTCCATTCAAAAACCGTTTTCAAAACTTTAATTATTTCTTCAACAACAACGAATCGATTAATTATCGTCATCGTTGATTTACTAATTATCGTTAACAAAATAAATGAACGGCTCCCAAAGTCCCAAACACCTGAATTTACAACATTAAACAAATTGAAACATTATTTAACTAATCGATTTTTTTTATAAAAAAATAGGGGAAATTAAACTAATATAGCTGATCTGTCACGTCCAAGAAAGCAAGAAAGTTACTCCATACAGTCGTCTTTAAAAGTTAGTTACTTCCCTCCCTCCTATCTCACTTTCTGTTAATTTCCAACGAACCTTGCATTACTTCCCATAATTATTTCTTCCCAATCATCATCAACAACTCTTTTTTTTTCCCACAAAACTAAAGCATAAACAAGAAAATGGTGACATTCAAAGGTCCATGGTACTGCCATCACCCAACATGTAAAAAAGTTGACAAAAAGTACTCAACCCAAAACGCAATGATAAGCCATAATAATTCTTGCCACAAAAACGACAAATTTCAATGCTCGGTTTGCATCTCTCGTTTCAAAAATCAAACCGACTATGGTGAGCAGGTACTTAACCATCATCGTCCAACCATCAACACAATTACCGAACCTATCGTTGACGACGATGGAGTTGCACAAAATGATGAAGTCGTTCAAGTCGATGTTGTTGGAAGGGGTTGTGGGCTGCTTAGATGAAATCTTGATTCGGTGGAGGAGGTTAGTTCGTTCGTAAATTTACTTTCTTGAAAAAAAATTATGGGAGTATTACGAATCTTGGTAATGACTTCAATTTTCTTTTTAGTAGTGTACTTGTTTGAAAATACTCCGTAAATATGTTTATGATTTATTGAGTACTCGTATATGGTTCCGTTTTTCTACGCAGGTACTCTAATGTTTTGTTGAAAAGCTCTGATGGACAATGTAGACGACAGTAATCAAGTAGATATTATAGTTGATACTTCTATTAGCGGATTTATTCTAGACATTTAATCTTTTGTGCCTAAACATGTTTTACAATGATGTTTGTTTGTAATATAAGTGCGTTTGTTGTAGAAATTTAATCTTTTGTCTCTGGTTGTTTCGGTATGAATGTTACCATGCTATTTTTGGTACAATATAAAGTGTAATTTTTACATTTATCAAAGAGAGATCAGCGAGCACAAATAATCCTTGTTAACATTAGGGGAATTTATTTCCGAGGTCCGAAAAGCAAGCGTCTTTCCAGTTTCAGCATTTTCAGTCCCTCAGGACTCGATCTCACACTTAATAATCGTACAATTAAAGACGAATACACACGGATTTGGGTTGGTCTTGTATATGAGACCATCTCATATGATCGATACTAATCAAAACTCGAAAGCAAATAACATTACCATCATTCTTGGGCCATGGCTTAAAATCATCCTTTCTGCTTGTACATAGAATTCATATAAGAATATCAAGGGAAACATTAGTTGATCCACCATACATTAGCTTAATTAGATACAGAAGGCCAGGGGAGGCCTGCCTCCACCCAAAGAGGCGGTGTAGCGAAACTGAAACCAGACGAACCATTAAAAAAATCTTGGCTCACCATTATCCCGCAACTTAAGTCAAAGACACCCATATCCGACCCTCCTCCCCGCGAGGAAAGCTCATAATGATCTGTAAGATCATCTGTGTAGTAAATGCAATTTGGCTTACAAAAAGGAGGGAAGGCCTCAACAGAAAAGGAAGAGTTGAAACCCACAAAAACCGCCTTATTTCTCAAGTGATTCACCTCTTTAACGTTGCCATTATTCTCGACATTCACCTCCCATACCTTGAAATTCACCGTCTTATACTCTATGTCAGGGTCAGCTACACTAGTCCAAATCCGATCTTCTGCCTCCACTACACGATAGATGACAAATAGGGCACCAGCCAATTCCACCACATAGGCCGCACCAGGGTGCGTCATTGGCCAATGTAGGTTTGCTACCATTCGCTCAGTAATACGACCATCCACACTATTGTACGCTATAACCTGACCTTTGTCTGCGATACTATACAGAGTTCCCTTGTAGAAAGTAATATCATTTAAGGCGAAACTACTGCGTGGTTGAACGACCCATCTATCGTCTTTGGTAGACCACAACCCGATTTTGTTACATGATATTACACCAAGTGTATAGTCCGTGGTAGTCAATGGATTTCCTAAAAGAGCACATTTGGAGCATAATGACATGTAATACAAGTCATCATCAATTTCGTAATTATTCAAGGTGTAGTAGTTAGATAAGACCGGAGGTTGGATGACATGTCCCGATATAGGCTCGATTAAGACTAAATTCAGACTCTCTTGGGTTATACAAACCAGCCATCCGCCAGCCGATAAGTACATGCAATCACCGTTGTTATTGATTGTCGTCCCGGTGCGTGGATTTGGCAATTCTAAGTGTTGGAGTGTACTCTTGTAAATACGATAGAAGCGGCGCTTTAAAGTGCACGGTGGTTCAGCAAGCATGAGCCACGGGGTTTGACGTGAGGCTCTAGAACGACTAGCAAGCTTCATTGCATGTCTCCACCACCTACAAACTCCCCCGAATGCAATTAAACCTTGGTATGTATCTATTTGCTCTCCTATCTTTTGTGCTATGTCTAATGGAATTTCATCCCACCTTGCCATATTTTTTGGTTATCTATATTTGGGTTTCCAAACTTGTATGCGTTAATATGTGTGTGTATCTATATATATTATTCCGTATTATAGAGGCCAAATTCAAGTTCTAATAGGAATGTACGTAAATTCTAGGAGAATATAAAATTGTACTAAGAATCGGAATCCAACTTGGAAAGATTGGAAAGATTTGAGAACAGTATATATTTTGTCTCGCTTGTAACCGTCTTTTTAAAATGACCTCTTACAACCCCTAAACTGCTTGCTCTTACACTTGCAGAGAGCCAGAGAGGTCTTTTTAAAGTCAAGTGTCCGTTCTTCATGAGAATTTGTAATCTTTTGTCCAAAAGCATAGATTCTTTTTATACTCTAAGTTTTAATTATAATAATTTTTTTTTAATACTTAAGAATTTTCTTGAAGTCTAATCAAGACCATGAATTTTTTAGACCATGTTTTTTTGGCCTAATGTCTATTTAATATAGTTTTCAGTTTAGTTCTATAGTGTTTCCCGCTTAAATATATAGTACATACATACATACATGCTAATTCAATTCAGAAAATTTTAGTTTAAATAAGCGGCACTAGTCGTGATTTCCATCCATCACAAAGTAACGCGTGGGAATGGTATTTTCCCGTGTCCTATATTTTACGGGACGTCGTATCATATATCCATTTCGTGTTAGTGTTTGTGTTCGTTTCTGTTTTCGTTTTCGAGCTACTTAGTGTGTAACATTAAGAATTAAATAGCTTCGTTCATATAATCCGACTCGTGATTGGCCCAAAATTTAATCACCTCTAAGCAAGCTTTCACTAATTGCAAAAAAAAAATCCCTTTTAATTGGACGGAAATCATCATCAATCTCTTTTGATTGGACGAAAATCGTCATTAAGGAGAAACTAAATCAAACTTATTCGGTGAATCTTTCTTCGATTATATTTTATTAACGCTTGTCTTTAAGGTTACACAAAAACGTACTTTTTCGGATCGGATACAGATCGGATATCGGATCGGTTCGGATAATCGGATTTTTTTGCTCAGCCCTAATAATACCAATGTCTTAGGGACTAATCACTCACTTGATAACTAATTAACAAACCCTCGGGTTAAATATGACGCACACGAGAATGCGAGATCTGTGATTTGGAGGAAAAAATTAAAAAAATTAGAATCCCTAGAAATCGAATTTTACCTTAAATTTCCCATTTTCTGTTCATATGAATTGAATTCATATCGTTTCGATCATAATTCCGTCATTTCGATCTTCGTTCATCCCACCATTTGTCTTCAGGTTTGTTTCTCTCCTCATATCGCCGATCATTTCAATTAATAAATCGTACATTTCTGTTTAATTTTCGTTGATTATGTTCAATTTTATTGGAAGATTTTAGATCTAATCAGAATGTAGCTTCAATTGATCGTGTTTGTGGTTTATTTTGTGATATTTTGATGTCGTAATCTGATTTCGCAGTTTGATTTGAGTAATGTGATTGAATTTAGGGTTAAATTTGGTGCATTTTGATGTTTAGATGGTGAAATAAGTGAATAGTTAGTGATTTTTGTATTTTTGTTGGTGTTTGATCAGATAAGAAGTAGTTGAAATAATGGAGAAAACATGTACATTGTTGGTGCACTTTGATAAGGGAACCCCGGCATTAGCGAATGAAATCAAAGAGGCGTTGGAGGGGAACGATGTTCCTGCGAAAGTAGAGGCGATGAGGAAGGCAGTTATGCTTTCTTTGAATGGTGAGACGATTCCACAGTTGTTTATAACTATTATTCGGTATGTTTTGCCTTCGGAAGACCATACAATTCAGAAACTGTTGTTGCTTTACATGGAAATGATTGATAAGACTGATTCTCAAGGAAAATTGCTCCCTGAAATGATATTGATTTGTCAAAACCTAAGAAATAATTTGCAACACGCGAATGAATATCTCCGAGGTGTGACACTTAGGTTTCTGTGTCGATTGAATGAGAGCGAGATCATTGAGCCGTTGATCCCGTCTGTGTTGAGTAATTTGGAGCATAGGCACCCGTTTGTTAGGAGAAACGCTATACTTGCTGTCATGTCGATTTATAAGCTTCCTCAGGGGGAACAACTTTTGGGAGATGCTCCTGAGACTATTGAGAAAGTGCTCTCTACAGAACAAGATCCGTCAGCCAAGAGGAATGCTTTCCTCATGCTGTTTACATGCGCCCAAGAAAGGGCGATTACTTACCTTTTCACTAATGTCGATCGGATCTTGGATTGGGGTGAGCAACTTCAGATGGTGCTCTTGGAGTTGATTAAAAAGGTGTGCAGGACAAATAAGCACGAGAAGGGGAAGTATATGAAGATCATTTTTTCTTTGATTGATGCCCCCTCGACTGCCGTTATTTATGAGTGTGCCGGGACATTAGTTTCACTCTCGTCTGCTCCTACAGCTATTAAGAAAGCCGCTAATACTTATTGCAACTTGTTGCAGTCCCAAAGTGACAACAATGTCAAGCTTATAGTGCTTGATCGGCTCCAAGAGCTGAAATCTTCTCACAAGGAGATCATGGTCGATATGATTATGGATATCCTTCGTGCTCTTGCTAGTCCCAATCCTGATGTCAAGAGGAAGAGCCTTGACATTGCTCTTGAGTTGATTACCCCTAGGAATGTAGATGAAGTGGTTCTCATGTTGAAAAAGGAAGTTGTGAAGACTCAAAGTGCGGATCTTGAAAAGAATGGAGAATACAGGCAGATGCTTGTTCAGGCAATTCACACGTGTGCAATGAAATTCCCTGAGGTAGCGAGTACTGTTGTGCATGTTCTTATGGATTTTCTTGGGGACACAAATGTTGCTTCTGCAATGGATGTTGTGGTCTTTGTTCGTGAGATCATCGAGACTAACCCAAAATTGCGAGTCTCTATCATAACCAGGCTTCTGGATACCTTCTATCAAATCCGTGCTGCTAGAGTTTGTTCTTGTGCTTTGTGGATTATTGGTGAGTACTGCCTTTCACTCTCTGAAGTTGAGAGTGGAATTGCAACTATTAAGCAATGCCTTGGAGACCTTCCATTTTACACACCCAGTGAAGAAGGAGAAGGCCAAGAGGCTCCAAAGGCTAATATGCCAGCCAGTGCAGGAACCGTCTCTTCGAGGAGGCCTGTGGTCCTTGCTGATGGTACCTATGCTACGCAAAGTGCAGCCTTAGAAACTGCCATGTCACCTCCTACCCTTGTCCAAGGTTCCTTGGCTTCCCAAGGAAATCTGCGATCACTGCTGCTCTCGGGTGACTTCTTCCTTGGTGCTGTTGTTGCATGCACTTTGACAAAGCTTGTTCTGAGGTTAGAAGAGGTTCAGCCATCCAGGGTTGAAGTGAACAAGGCAGCAACTCAAGCGTTGTTGTATATGGTTTCCATGATTCAACTTGGTCAATCCCCAGTCCTTCCGCACCCTATTGACAATGATGCTTACGATAGAATCGTACTTTGCATCAGACTTCTGTTCAACACTGGGAATGCGGCCAGAAAGATTTGGCTTCACTCATGCAGGGAAAGCTTTGTAAACATGCTTGCTGACAAGCAATTCCGTGAGACTGTGGAGAGGAAGGCAAAGGCTCAGATCTCTCACGCACAGCCTGATGATCTTATCGATTTCTATCATTTAAAGAGCAGGAAGGTTAGTGGGATTTCGATTGTGCGAAGCTGTATTTTTATTGTCTAAAAGTGAGTGTTATGACGTTCATCTTATCTTGGTTCCTTGATGATTTTAGAATGTCTATTGCTACGGGCTTACTTCGGACGGGGATAATTGCTACAAGAGGAATAACGCTTGAACAATTAGAAATGGAGGAAAGTGGTGGTAGCGGGGGGTGGAACTGAGGAGGGGAGGGCAGTAGTTACCCCATAAAGGGGAGCAATACTTACCCTTCCTATCACCCTCTCTTTCCACCCACCTCCACTTTTTCTTGTCTCCCTTTATTTCTTTTGAGCTTTATTCCCCTATAACAAATGCCCTCTTCTCAAGCAAACCGTATTAGCTTTTCCCGATAAAGGTCTATCATTAATAAATTTGGGACTGTACGGCAGCATTCACGTCTCTCGAGGTTGTTTTGTGTATTTTCTTTTCTACCTGGTCTTATCATTGTTTGCCTTTTTAACAACCCGGTTTTTCTTTTTCTTCTTTAAAAGTGTAGAATATATATTTGAGTGTGGATACTTCTCTTTCATCCACATTTTTAGTTCTATTTCAACTGGAGGCATTTTTGTATTGTTGTTGTTGTCATAATGCTTTATAGCTACTAGTCATATTTCGGTTTCTAAGTTTGGTTTCATTATTAGTCAAACAGTTCACTTCGCCTACCACTTTGAGCTAACAAGAAAGTAGAACAAAACCTCGTACTCTGAATTTTTCGTTGGTGCTTGACATTTATAATAGAGATTGATTGTTCATGTGACATTTTTTTACTCCATTTCTATAATGGGCATGTTAATGTGATATTGTATTTTGTAGTCAATATAAATTGTCTGGCATTATAGTAGTTTTTCCTTCTTTTCAAGGGTATGAGCCAGCTAGAATTGGAAGATGAGGTTCAAGATGACCTGAAACGAGCTACCGGAGCGTTTACCAAGGACAATGATGATGCCAATAAGCTCAATCGTATTCTTCAGCTTACAGGATTCAGTGATCCTGTTTATGCTGAAGCGTACGTGACAGTTCATCATTATGACATTGTACTTGATGTAACTGTCATCAATAGGACAAAAGAAACCCTTCAGAACTTATGCTTGGAATTGGCAACAATGGGTGACCTGAAACTTGTGGAGCGTCCACAAAACTATACCCTCGCACCCGAGTCAAGCAAACAAATCAAGGCAAATATTAAGGTCTCCTCTACTGAAACAGGAGTTATATTTGGAAATATTGTTTATGAGACTTCAAATGTGCTCGAACGCAATGTTGTTGTCCTCAATGATATTCACATTGACATAATGGACTACATCTCTCCTGCCTCATGTACTGATGTGGCATTTAGAACTATGTGGGCTGAGTTTGAATGGGAAAACAAGGTACGCAGTTTTCGTTTGTTCCCCCTGGAACATATTCTCGATGTTGTCCTCAGTGATATTTTTAGTTGTTAGTATATTGTGCATAGCTTTGTGGGAGGCTTTGAGACAGTGGGTAATGTTGTTGTGTATACTCCTTTTCTAACTCTTGGTTTTTCTTCTAGGTCGCTGTCAATACCGTAATTCAAAGCGAGAAGGAATTTCTAGACCACATCATCAAGTCAACCAACATGAAATGTCTGACGCCACCGTAAGTTCTTTACTTTTCTTGCTGTCTTAAGAAGACATGTTCTGTTTTGCTATACACTTGCAGAGGCCTAAGATTGTGTATTAATCAGCCTCTCATTTCATTCTTTGTTGATTGGTAGATCGGCCCTGGAGGGTGAGTGCGGATTTCTTGCAGCAAACCTTTACGCCAAAAGTGTATTCGGAGAGGATGCTTTAGTGAATGTGAGCATTGAGAAGCAGTCAGACGGAAAGCTGAGTGGATATATCAGAATAAGGAGTAAAACACAAGGCATTGCCCTAAGTCTCGGGGACAAGATCACTCTTAAACAGAAAGGAGCTGCTTAAGTAACTTCTTCGTCTTCTATCCTTGTGAATCAATCAGAGTTTCCCTATTCCTGCTTCAGAGTTAATTCATTTTTTGATCATACATCCCTATATGCACCCTGTGAAAAAGTCTCCGACTTTACTGTTGAGTTTTGTATTCCCTCTTCAGGCTAGTTTAAGGCGGATTTTGTTATCTGAAAATCTTGAGATATCCGTTCCCCATCTTTTCCTCGGTCTAGCTTCTTATCAACGAATATTTGTATAATTTAGACATCTTTGCCTGAGGTTGTATGAATAGCTTTTTGATTGTTTTTTGTTATCAAATATTTCCGATGCATAATGCATTGACTCGCTGTTGAATGTGTCCGGTGTCACACGACCTTCACTGTGAGAGGCCGATGAAGCTTGGCTTGGACAAAATGGTCCAAATCTTCCACATAAATTTCGTGTTAATGTGATAGTGATACTGAGATAATTTTACTTTCTGTGTTCTATTTATAGTGTCCCTAGTTCATCATATTGTCATCGCAAGAAGTAAAGATAATGTATTTCTCGTTTGGATATTACTCCCCCGTCTTAATTATTTGTTTAATTTTTTATTAAAATTAGAATACTATTTGTGATGAATATGAAAGGTAAACAACTAACCGTATGAGGAGTTTACATTTCACTTCAGGCGACTTGAAAAAGAGGATTATTTTGGGTATTATAACCTTAATGTAGTTTATATTCTCTACTTTATTTTCAGTTATCAATCTATGAGCGCATGCGACCGTGTGTTACATTAGATCACCTTGTTTGAGAGAGGGAGTACATTTCTTTATTTTCATTTCCTCTCACAAACCCATTAAATAATATATTCTTCACCGCACTCTATTAATCATTATTTCTATACATAAACTTGTAATCGTTTGATGTAGACATGATGCAATCCGGACCGTTCAAAAGAACTTGTCTCTCAATTTCTTTTTAGAAAATGGGAGGATCCCTCCCGAGTAAGACTATATTCCCTCGGCCTCCAATCCATTTTAAATTACTCATTCTATTTATAGTAAACAAAATGTCATAACTACCTTGATGAAACACTGCATATTACAAAACAAATTGAACCTAACAACACCAAGTTTTGCCTAGTAATTGACATATTCTAAACTGAAGAACTCAAATTTTTGTTTTAGGCGGACAATTTTTGTCTGGAAATAAAACGAGGTTATGTTGCCACTTTTTGGTAAAATGTAACTACAGCTTATGGCGTGTTCAATAACTGTCAGTCTGTCACATCTAGCTGTAAAATGGTTACAAAATCTCATTTTTTTTACTTTAGACCAAAATAATCCGTTTAAAGCAATACGAAGTGGCTAAAGAATTTGGGGTCAGAAACAGTCGGTGTAGAGTTGGGAAGAAGGGAATATGCTGCATAGACAAGTAAGACAACCCCAAGATTCACAGAGCACCTTCCACCTTCCGTCATTCGCTGCTAAATTGTCTCTCTCATCACTTACAGTCCCACACTATACCACTCTTTAAACCTTACTGTCCTCCCACGTTCTTGTTTAAGACCCGTATATCTTTCTTAAACTTAAACCCGTAAAATGTATATGTTGGCAATAAGATTGGTTGTTAATGCTCCGCTGAAATAATATTTAATTTGTTTTAATGTTAAGATTGAAAGCTCCGTATTAAGGGAGAGTCAACAGCTACCTATGGTTGTAAAAAAAAAACGGTTATCTATTTGGTTAGATTGGATCTTAAAATTCCGGATTTTAGTACACTTGATTGGAATAGATTTAAATTTGGAACTGTTATTTGAGATTTATATCAGCTTACTTCTTGGAACCTATTCACATCCATTGCGGGAGGGATTTGGGTCATGAAAATGTATCATGGGAATATGGGATGGTGTCGGATTGAATATTGATTTAGCGTTAAGAACACAGATGTAGATGATCAGTAGACGTATCAAGTTCCGCTCCAGATTAGACTCGCTAGTGCTACCCATCTCTAGTTACGAGTAAGAACAGTTGACGATTTGAGTGAAATAATTTTAAAACTGTGTAGATTATATTAAATAAACAATTGATAAATGTTAAAATATTCGGTGACTCAAGATAAAGATACGAAAAATTCATGAAAATAACATACGACGGACGTTTTCCTCTCATCCATGAGGTCTTTACTCTTTAGTTGATCGGAAAATTCAGAGTACCCATGAATTTTGCATTTTAAACGAAATATCCAAAATTTTCACCCGGAAAATTTTAAGAGGTCATAACTAGTATCCACAAATTTTGCCAATTTTTTTTTGGGGCATTTCGTGAAGTTTGGAACTTGGTACATCTCAGTATGTGATGCACCAATCTGGCAATCTTAAATATGGTGAGTCATGAATGGATCTGACAACATTTATTGGACACTTCAATCTGAGTGTTTTGTTACATTCGTTAGCCCTCGCATTTAATCATAAACCCGACAATTGAGTTACTCATATTTAATTTTCAGTTGGTCTTGCCTCAGACGGACCATTTTGGTCTCAAGCAATAAGACGAGATTTTGTAACCACTTTACAGTTAGATGTAACCACTATTAAAAACAAGTTGATATAAGCTGTGGTTACATTTTATCAAAAAGTGGCAACATAATCCCGTCTTATTTTTCTCTGAAATAAGAATTTGTGTTAATTTTTTTATATAGTACGGACTAAACTTGATGCAGCAAAAAGAAATTAAAAAAATGACGAGCTGGGACATCATTTTATAATATCAACTTAAATAAAAAACATGTTTCAGGCACTTTATATGATCTTAATACTGTCTGAAACAAACTGTAAAAAAAAAAAAGAGTAAATGTAATTAAGTAACGAGTCTTAAATTCTATAGGAAAAAAAAAAGTAAATATTTTGCATTATTAAACTTAAGATAGGTCATCCCGTCTTAAACGAGAATCGTTGGTCTTAGTTCCTCACTCCTCACTTAAGTCACTTCCTGCCGACACAGTATATAATGATTGTTTGAAAGGGTCATTTGTTTATTATTAATCTCTACCATATTTAATACTCTAATGACCACTAAACAACACTTAAGAGTTAAGACCATAATGAGATGGAGACATAACAACGAGTTAACGATCCACTGTTCTAAGAGCATCCACAATGGTTAGCAATAACCTTAGTAGCTTAGCTTTCCACATCAACTTTTTGAGCTATAACATTTATAAGCTACCAACTTACCCAATGGTTAAACTAATTGAATTGTTGCTTAAATTGAGCCACTATATTTATTTAATTGGTATATATCTCTTTGTGGGTCCATTTGAGCTACTAGCTCCATGGAGCTAGTTGCTCAAACTAGGCTAGTACATGTGGAGCTCTCCAATGGTTGAGCAACTAGCTTGAAAACTTTTAAATTTGCAAGCAAGTCCTTTTGTTGAACCATTGGAGATGCTCTAAGCTTGAAAAAACAAATCCAACCAAAACTTCGGCTAATAAGAGCATCTCCAATGGTTGGATAAAAGGACTTGCTTGCAAATAAAAAAAAGATTTTAAGCTAGTTGCTTAACCATTGGAGTGCTTCACATAGACTAGCTTAAGTTGAGCAAGTAGCTTCATGGAGCTACTAGCTTAAATGAACCCACATGAGAAACATAACCAATAGGAAATAAATGAGTTTATTAAGGGGGTCAACTCAAAGCTGTAAATTGTACTCCCTCCAATCCAATCCAAACTACCCATTTGACTTTTTGCGGTATACGAGACGACACTTTGACCACGTTTTTCTTCATTTATATACTATTTTTTTGGGTCGAAATTTATATTTTCCGAAACTTCTTCTTATAACAAGCGTAAAAATATAAATTTTATATATAAATTTCGAAGATTTGACTTAATATAATTGAGAACAATATTTAACAAGTTTGTCTTTAAAAAGTGAGTGGGTAGTTCGGATTGGATTGGAGGGAGTATAAACCATTGGAGAAAATTGTAGCTTGAAATTGTTATAGCTTAAAAAAGTGATGTGTCAAAGGTAAGCTAGTTGCAACTAACTTACCATTGGAGATGCTCTAATAGCGCCACTATCGTTTTTACTAAGAGCATCTCCAATGGTTGAGTAAAAGGACTTGCTTGCAAATAAAAAAGATTTTAAACTAATTGCTTAACCATTGGAGTGCTCCACATAGACTAGATTAAGTTGAGCAAGTAGCTCCATGGAGCTACTAGCTTAAATGGACTCACATGAGAAACATAACCAATAGGAAATAAATGAGTTTATTAAGTGAGTCAACTCAAACTAGTTGTAAATTGTATAAACCATTGGAAGAAATTGTAGCTTGAAATGGTTATAGCTTAAAAAAGTGATGTGTCAAAGGTAAGTTAGTTGCAACTAGCTTACCATTGGAGATGCTCTAATGTCACTCAATTTGTGAGAAAATGAATAGTAAATATAATTAGTTTTTTTTAGTGACATTAGTAAAAACGGCACTGACATTATTATTGTGCGAACCTTTTATGCTAAAAAATTAAAGTTGTTAAACTGATTCAATGAAAAAATAAATACTAGTCCGAATGATTGTAAGACTCTATTATACAAGAATTTTTTTTTCATGCAGGGTAATATGCAAAACGCGGCAAGAAAAAAAAACATATTTATGTTAAAATTCAAGTACCAAGTTCATTATTCGACACGATCATTATTAGACCGTCATACCAAAAACTTGTTAAACTAACGCAATGCAAAACAAATACTATTACTGTAAGACGGTTTTATACGAGAATTTGTGTTTCATGTACGATAATATGCCAAACTAGGCAAGAACAAATATAGGAGCAGCAAATTTCACTTCTCTTTGTCTCTTATACAAAGCAAAAGTAAAGAATGATCTAGGAAATGTATATAGTTTTATCACCTATAACTATCACAATCAAACTTCTTACAACAGGAATAGTTGAAAGCACTATGAGTAACATTGTATAATAGTAATTTTATATAAAAGAGTAAATCTATGTAAAAAAAAACTATTAAATACAAAAATAATACACATATATGGGAGGAAATGAATGTCAGAGGAATTATAATTGTTCATCAGAATTCTCGACCGATGCTTGATCAGCTCATCTGTTCACCAATCAAATCGAGGCCGACAAGGAGAAAAGTAATACCTTGGAATAACAGGAAGTAGAAATGCACACCTTGTGCAGATAACAGACTTCTTAGAGATGCAGTGAGCAATAAGAATGCCAATGTGAGTTCTTTCCTGTAAATTTTATTCATTTTTTTCTTGACGGGTTTTGGAGTATATTCTTGTTGTTCCTTTAACTTGTTTAGCTCGAAAAGGCCACTATCAGAAGCACCACGGGTCAGTTGGGTTTGTGCCATTGCCTTGGTTTCCCGTTCTTCCAAGGCAAATAGATCGGTCTCTGAGGACCGACCTGCTTTTTTGGTGACAATCCATTCATAAGAACTGCCTAATTGGAATAACCCGGAAATCATTGCATTGAATTTTGTCACGGACATTGTGTTCTCGAAGAGAAGGTACGGGACAATGAAGGGAAATGATCCTGGTGAAGGAAGTACGTTTAGGAACGACATGAAAATGGGTATGTAGCAAATAACCCAAATTGGTAGCTCGGCTTCAGGAACAAACATGGTCAAGGGAAGAATAATGCAGAATAATGTGAAGGAATAGAATGGAAGGATTAGTTTTCTGAGGAGGAAGAACAGTAGGATTAGGTTCGATTTCTTCCAGAATGAAATCTGCAGAAATTATTGCAGAGAGCTCATTAGCTATATAATATGCATTGTAGTATTGTACAGGAAGAACTGGAAAAAAATCAATTATCCTTCAGTAGACGAAAGTCAAAAATGAGTTTACCTTAGATGTTATGATTGCTGGTAAACATAAACGAAAGAGCTGCATTGGGCCAGAATGCCAGCGATGTTGCTGTTTTCGATATGCTTCATAAGATTCCGGAACTTCACATATAACCTGAAAGATTTCAGACATCAAAAAAGTATCCGATCTTCTATTGTTCTTTTTTCATGCGTGTAAAGAGGCACAAGGGCATTGTAAATGGTGACTGGTTTTGAACTCAGGTCATAGTAATACTTGTACAGTTGTAATAACAAATGAACTAAACTGAATTAATATTTCGAAGTTGACCTGAACTCAACTGAAGTGAAATTATCGAAATCTCAGTTGAACTGATATTATTGTTGTTTTAAGATGGGAAGGACAGGACCTCGCAGATTACGGGAACTTATCTAAGTTAAACATCCAATCCTTCAGCTAGTTACAGCGGTGTTTCCAATCCCATGATAAAGATATTGTATATGCTTACTATAGACTGAACCATGATCAACCAAAAAAACGGACTTACCCTCACATCGTTGAGGTAGATGAACTTCCAGCCATTGAGATGAGCACGGACAGCAATGTCCATATCCTCAACAGTAGTCCTTTCAAGCCACCCACCTGAATCCTCCAAAGCTTTGATTCTCCAAACACCAGCAGTCCCATTAAACCCAAAAAAGTTCAAGAACATGCCATTAACCTGCTGTTCTACCTCAAAGTGAAAGCAAAGGTTGACGTTTTGAAGCCTCGTCAGCAAGTTCTCATCTTTGTTCACAAAAGACCACCTGGCTTGAACCAAGCCAAGATTTGGATTATCCTGCAAAGCACCAACCAAAACAGATCTTTAAAAAAAAATTATTACCTTTTAGAGATAATACTTTTGTCTTTTGCAGCTAACATTTACCCAAAAAAGGAAATGGAATGAATTGGTTTGAACTATCCGAACGGGAAACTGTCGCAAATTCAGTGAATGTAAGACTCATGTTGATAGCAAACCTTGAAATGTGGGACAGTTAGCTTAAGGAAATCAGGATTGGGCTGAAAATCAGCATCAAAGATGGCAACAAATTCATAATCTTTGACATAATCACAATTCATTGCAGACTTGAGATTCCCAGCTTTGTAACCTGTTCTGACAACGCGGTGTCGATAAATAATGTTGACACCCTTTTGGTTCCACTTAGAAACTTCATTCTTAATCAACCACTGGATACTCTCATCATCAGAGTCATCTAAAACTTGTATCAAAATTCTGTCTTTTGGCCAATCAAGTTGACAAACAGCTGATATTGATGTTTCATACACCTATTATTAAGCATCACAAACCAAATCTAAATCAGCATTCAGCAATTGGCTTCACATGGAAGATCGTCTCATATTCATTTACGCGATACTCAAATCACTAAACATAACACATCAAACAAAAATTATTATTTAAGACAGGTATATCCGTCTAGTAGTGTAAATAAGATAAAAGCAGAATGCATAGGGAAAAACAAAGGATTTGTCTTTATATCCGTCTTAAGGAAGATTAACTGCACATAAAATTGCAATAAAGAATAAGATCATGATTAATTAATGAATAGTTGATTACCTCTCTTTCATTGCACATTGGAATCTGAACCAAGACCATAGGATAATTGCATCCAGGGATTTCAGCATCATTAGACTCAAAAGGATCACCTTCAAACCTAGGCTTAATCTTCCTCAACTTAATCCAAAAACACCCCAAACACAACACCAATCTATCAAGAGACTGGATCAAGAACAAAACAACACAAAAGTTTGATAGAGACTGAATCCAAGGAGCAATAAAACCGGCTCGAAACCCGACCCAACCAACATAAACCTCATGAAACCAACCTTCAATCTCAACACTTTGAGGGATATACAAATTATGATTTTGGAAATAATGCCAACCATTGTAATGAGCAACCAACTCAAAACATAAGAATGCAAGAGTAGTGATCAAAACCCCAAGAATTACCCTAAACAGTAATTTTCCTTTACTAGATTTATCATTCTCCATAGTAACTCCTTGCCTAAAAATTAACCTTTTTTTTATAGTTCCAAGTAATGACCAAAGACCATTACCAAACCAAGCAAGACAACCAGCTGCTCTATGAGCTCTAAGCATTAAAACCCATGTAAATTGTTTTGCATTTTTACCTCTATCTTTATCTAAAGGCCTTAAAGGTGAATAAGGTGATTCAATTTCAACAAGAGAGTAATTTGGATTCTCCATTTTTACTATAACTGAAGTTCCTCCATTTTTTGTTTCTTTTGCCCACCATTTGCTCATATCAACACCATAACTCATTTTTTTTTACCCACAAAATTGACACTAAAGAAATAAACTTTATGCCAAAAGAATGAAAACCCAGATCCAAAGGTAAAAAATTTTTACTGCCCAGTTACTGTTTCAGCCATTAAAGCGTCCTGTAAACCCGGTGCGAGAAGAGTCTCACCCAACAACGATATTAGTATAGAAAGGAAACAAATAATCAAATCTATGGTAATTATTCAATGTGAATGATACCCAGATGATTAAAATCAGAGAAAAACACTTCAAATCAATAATAAAAAACTATAAAAATAGAAAAAAATCTCAACTTCAAGTTACTGAATTTCAGTGATTTCACACTCAAATGCAGTAAAAGATAGTAGAAAAATAAAAAACAGAAAAAGGACAATAATATATGAGAGAGAAAAATCAGTAGAGAAAGAAAGCTAAGTCTCTCAAAGCTTGAGGAATAATGCACTATAAAGAGAAGGGAAATCTACCAACATGGAAATTAACAGCACATAAATAAATTAATTAAAAAAAATTATAAAACAGGAAAGTTACTTGAAGCACAAAATGTTTATACTTTATGAGAAAGATGATGTAATTAGTCAACCAATTTGTTAAATAATCATATTCTAATAAAGTAATAAATCCTTAGTTTAACACCTTTTTTGTTTTTACTTGATTTTCTAAAGTAAATGATTGTTTAAGGTTTTAAGGAGATTGACTGATGACTAGATTTTTTATAATTTTTTTTGGGTTATGCTCATTAATGGACACGATTTACTCAATTATGGACACGAAAGACCATTATACCCCTTTCATTTTAATGAATTCATTTTGTGTTTTGTTGCAATTCCATTATTTCCCTCTTACTCTATCCTTTAACTAGGGGTGAACAAAAAGTGGTCCGGACCGGCAAACCGGACCGATCCGGACCGGCCGGTCCGGTCCGGTCTTCGGGTCCCAAAAAATATGGTGACCGGTCTCCGGTCCGGTCCGGTCCGGTCCACACTTAAAAAAAAAAAAATCCCTTTTAACGTATAACCGGTCCGGTCCAAACCCGGAAAAAACCGGACCTTAAGGGTTCCGGTCCGGTCCGGTCCGGGTCTCCTCTTAGCCGGTCTGGTCTTCGGTCTTGGAAAAAGAGAGTATCCGGTCCGCGGGTCCAACCGGTCCGGTCCGGTCCGATCCGGTTTTGGACCGGTGTTCACCCCTACCTTTAACTACCCCTAGGCAACCACCACCATAGGAAAACCACCATGCACAACCTTCACCGTCGCCTCCCCGACCTTCCCCTGTGCTTCACCGACCCCTCTCATGCACAACTGACTGCATCGACCGTACCGACTGCTCTACCTACCAGCACGGCCCCCTCCTTCTCCTTGCCGCCTCTGGCTACACCAGCACACTCGATGACCACCAACCAACCTCCGACGCACTCTTCCCTTGCATGCCGCCCTACATCCGACGCCCTCTTTTGATAACCTTCCTACTGCCACAAACGTCCCCCTCCTATGCCACCCCTTCCCCCCAAAACCCTAATTTCAAAAATCCTAATTTTACTAACCCTAATTTAATCCGTGCATGATTATTTACATCTAATTTGATATATGTAATGGATGATTAAAGTAATTAGTGAAATAATAATCACTATTTGATTATGAGAAATAAGATTAATAATTGGGTAATTAGATGATGATTTGATTAGTATTAAGAGATAGGAAACTAGAGAATTTTTGGTTCATTAGTAAAAGGGTAAGAAAGGAAAACATTATGGCAAAAAGTTCATGAAAGAGTAAAACTCGTCCATGAATGAGTAACTACGTTTTTTTTGTGTAGGTCATTCGGTTTAATCTGAATTCGAGTCGGGTAGGATCATTAGAGCATTAAAACTCTCCCTCGTGAGTTTTAACTAGGGGTGTTAACGAGCCGAGTCGAGCCCGAGCTTGGCCTTGCTCGGCTTCTGCTCAAGTACTAAAACTCGAGCTCGAGCCGATCTCGAGCTTATCCGAACTTGAAAAAAATGTGCTCGATATCAAGTTTGCGAGTTTTAACACGAGGTCGAGCCAAACTCGAGCTCAAATGGAGCTTATATAATTCTTGATTTTTTTATTTTTTTTTTCTTCCAATATTTTCAATAACAAGGCTCAAAGGTTATATGTAAGAATATTTCGCAAACAAGAGAGACATTTGATATGTGTGATGTAAAGATACAATCATGATAAAATATCTTTATAAAATATGAGTAACATCTTATCTAATAACACAAGTTCGAACTGCTCGCGAGCTTTTCGAGCCGAGCCAGCGTTTGCTCGGCTTGACTCGAGACGAGCCCGAGCCCGAGTCGTGTTTTAACCGAACCGATCTCGAGTTGCTCACAAGCTGTCTCGTCTCATTATCACCCCCATTTAAAACTACTGTATTTCCAGGACTCGAACACGAAATTTCTGGTTAAGTTGAAACAATCTCTTACAAGTTAATCTAAGCACTTATGGGTGACTAATGACTAGAATGAGATGCACAAGAAAGAAAAATATTTGTTACAACTTACTGGTTTAGCAATAACATGTTAACAACTCATGTACAGGTATTTTTTGACAAATTGTGATTGTTATTTATTTTTACTTTTTTGTTATTGTTATTTTTTTGTTGTCTGACAATTGCTATTTTAAGGCTTATATAATGGAGTAATAAATAAGGAGCACAAAGAAGCAAAAGAGCCATGTGAGAAATAAGGAGTAAAAACAAAGTTTTAAAAATGAAACTAGTGAAGGAGTGAGTGTACGTCTAATCGTAATTCTCACATATTTGTAATAGATATATCTAACACAAGTTTATCTAAGAGTATTTTATCACTGCTTAAAAAAAATTTATTTGTGAAATGACAAATTCTCATTTGTGACAGACACTATCCGCCGCAAGCTTAAGACGGATATCATATTCTCTCACAAAATACCCATTAAGGGTGAGTGGAGAAGCACATGGGGGGTGCCCACCTTGTCCCCTCTACCCATTTCCTCTCACAAAATACACGTCGCAAGCAAGACCTACTGTTGTGAAATACCATCTTTAAAAAAAGTTTCTCAAACACAATTTTTAATATAATTTTGTTGCTAAAGATGACATTTTAGCCGGATTCCGTCAACTTAAACCATTTCCTTTCACTTAAGTATGACCTACCTTGCAACCACCACTTGCAACCAACAACCAGCACAAACTATGACCTACTTGCACTTCCCTATACATACCTACCTTTGACAACTGTGTCGACAACCCTCGAGAGCTTGTATTCCTAGCTTTCCAACGACTCGAAGAACACCTCAATCCGACCTCGTTTGATATCTCAAACATCGACTGAAAGTCAAATCATTGCAAGTGGTCAAACTTCGGCCAACATGGTGAGTCAATCACCGTCTTATCTTTCGTGCACTTAATGAGTCGGTTTGTTGTGGACTCAATACTCATATAAATAATTTTAGATCCTGAAAAATTAAAGTAATTTTATATTACAAATAATATTTATCATTTCATGACTTTATGAGTTTAATTTATAGAAATTAAAATTAATGTGAAAAAGTATGCAATAATACGACTAAACTATGTAGTGGAAGAATCGACATAAGGGTAAGATTATTGACAAGACTCGCTCAAGACTCCCAATAATCTACCCAAGTCTTGACAAAGTCATAAGTTGAGTCTTGGAAATCCACGACTCAACTTAAGACTCTTCTGGGGTCTTGTTAAGGGAAAATATCCAATCAATAGATCTCTTGTGCCATATTTATTTTGTTCTGTTTTTTTAACCCAACATTTTTTCAAGTAAAGTGAAAAGGTAAAGTTTGAGGTGAGTCTGACTGATAATGTATAGAGTCTGAGGTGAGTCTGAGTTGCCATGAATATGACTCCATACAGAAAGTCTTACTTTTGTTTTACCATTTTAGAGTCTCGGACGGGGCGGATTGGAGGCAGCGGCCCAAGCTCCGTCCACAAAGGGGAGCAGGGTTGGCTGGGATGACTGCCCAAGTGGCGGGCTGACAGGCCGTAATTTCTAGCCTATGAGGCAGGTCGAGCCAGGCTGTGTTGGCCCGTAATTTGGTCCCCTCTAAATGAGCCCGATGACCAGGTAACAGGTGTAACTGTGCAAGTATTCCCTTTGAAATGATATTCATGAAATCTGTTAATCAGGATTAAGGGTCAGACCTAAATCTATATCGTCCAAATTTAATCCATATACGGAATGATCCAAATTTAGGCTTCTGTTATACGTGTGTCGAACTAAACAAACCTTATTATTATGAGTTATGAGTTACTCCCTCCATTCAACTCCACACTACACTATTGCTTTATCACATTTGTCAACGCATGTTTTGCATCGTAAATAACTTTAGCTACGTATTTGAAAAAATTATAAAAGTTAGATATTTTTAATGTACTCCTAAAGACGAATCAAACAAGATCTCACTTGAATATATTTTCACTTATATATCGAGAGAAAATTGGAGTTGAATGCTCACTTGTAAATAGTGTACAAAAAGATACATACTAGTTGAGTTGAATGGAGGTACTATGACACTAGGATAAATAGTGACAAGACCTTGTTTTGAGGGTGGAATACTTACAAAACTAGGTAATCCAAAAATAGGAAAGAGAGGGAAGGAACGATGGAAGAACGATTTCTGAGAATATTGGAGATAGTATTGACAAACGAGTTAACTATATATTAAGGACCCAAAGTATTGAGAAAAAAAACTTTAAGGACCTAAAGTATAAAAGAGGAGATTTAAGGATCTCACTAACTTTCCGTCAATCTATCCGTTACTTTGCTTCTTTGTCCTTTCTCAAAGTTCTTTCTCACTAATATTAAAAGCTAATATGAAAAGCTGAAAAAAAAAACAAATTACATAAAGAGAAAATTTGAGTTATTATATTTATTCCCCTTTTTTTTTCCTATCTTCTCCCTCATGTTTTTTCTCATGGTAATTTCATGCTCATTTCTTCTCCTTCTTAAGATTATACCTGGTAATCGAGTCGGACCAATTCGGGTCATGTCAGTTTGGGGTTGTCATATTATCAGTTTAATTCGGGTCGGATAATGTTATTTCGGCCGAGTGTTTTTTCGGGTATGTTGGTCGGGTCATATTCGGGTCAAGCGGCTCGGGGTTATTTCGAATCCGAGTCATTTTCGTACATTTAGTGTTATTTTCTATTAATTTTGGTAATTGTTTTTTTTTATTTTAGTCTAATAATATTAAGTTTGCTTTGAAATAAGTCATTTTAGGTATTTTTTGGTTCAATTAGAGCTTTGTTTGGTCGGGTCATATTTGGGTTGAGTGGTTTCGGATCGGGTCATTTCGGATCGGGTCAATCCGATGTCCGATTCAACAAATTTCGGGTCATGTTCGGGTCTATTCGAGTTTAGGGTCACACCCATAGGTCTCGATGTATCCGGTAAATTAAAAATAGGAAAATATTGAACGAAATGGTATGTGTTTCGGGCTTTCAGAAAACTCGGCCCACTATGCCTTTATAAAGCCGAGGTGAACTAGTTATATCACCACGATAACCATACTCAGAGCGCAACAACAGAGTTGAGGAAGATTTCGCGACACCGTTACTCCGATTTCAAACTATATAGGCGTAGTCCACAAATGCCTTATTTTAAATTACAAATTCTCATTTAAGACTGGTCGACTCGTCTTAAGTTTAAGACTGGTCAAATATTTAAGATAAGACAAAAGAGTTCCTAGATACTAGCAAAATAATTATTTTATCTAGACAAGTGATGTAGCATTTGATTCGTTTTATATATATATACCTGTCTTAAGAGAGACCAATTGATTTTAATTAGTTATTTCTTTGCTCCCTTTGTCCTTTGTCATCTCACTTCTTCATCGCTTTATGCCTGCTTAATTTATTCTTGAAAAATGATTTTTGTGATTTTTAATTTATTTTCTAAAAGAAAAAGTCTAGAAGCCATTCAAGAGTGATGAACTGATGACAGAATAGACAGAATTGTTGACGGAAGTGTTGGCCAGGTCCTCATAGCTCCTCTTTTATATTTTAGGTCCTTATAACTAGATTTGTCAATACTTTGGGTCCTTGTGGTGCAGTTAACTCATTGACAAACCAACAATATGGATCCCAAGTTTAGTGCTTCTGCCCGAGCTATAGTGTCTTTGTGACATGACTACATGACCTAGACATTCAAACGGATCGGGCAGGCGGGTAGGTGGGCGGGCGGGCAGGTTATGATTTCGGTCATTTCAAATTCGGGTAAAAGAACAGGTCTAGTCTATTTCGAATTTGTAAAACGCGGGTTTACACAGGTCGGGATTACACAGGTTCCGGATAAAAAACGAGTCTAATTTTCCAAATGTTTTTTTTTAAATCTTAATCATAAACATATACGCCGAAGTTATTATTTATTTTTATAATCATCTAGTTTAATACATGAAATTAGTAAAAGAGAACATTTTTTTACTCAATATCGGAACACTAAGAAGCAAAGTATTGAATCGATCATTTGTTACATGTTCGAGACAAACATTAATTAACTATATAAATATCTTGATCATTTGAATAATTTAATCAGCTTGTCTCACTTAAGACGGAGACTATCCGTCACAAGCTGAAGACGGATAATGCTCTCTCACAATATGCAAGTGAGAGGGCAAGTGGGCCAGAGATCCATTTGTCATACCACTTGCATATTGTGAGAGAGGCACTATCCGTCTTTAGCGTGTGAAGGATAATGTCCGTTTTCAATGAGAATTTGTGTAATTTAATTTGAGAGAAACTATGTTTCAAAATAAAGATAACATTTTTCATTCCCGTCGTATAAAGTTTTAAAATCTAATAATTTTATTTTAGTTATATTTGCTTTAAATACAAATTTGTAATAAGTTTACCTATTTTCAGACCGGGTGACGGGTTTAGCGAGTCTTTACCCTAAATATGCGGGTTATCATCGGGCCAGGTTGTCTTCGGATTTGGGTTGAAAATAGTGGGTTATTTTCGATCGGAGTTCGGTCTATTTTCGCCTTTCAGGTCAGGTTATCTTTTGACAAATCTACTCAAATCTGAGCATCTACTTTATTTCTCTTTAGAGTGGCCTAAGAATTTGGATAATCTGGTTCGTACTCAACCCAACGCTTGAATTAAGGATTTGAGGTTTTAACTTAATTTAATAATATTGAAACTAAATTCATGGAATCTTAATTTTCTAAACTGAATTTATATGATCTAAGTTGCACCTATATGATATGGACTATTTTGCATTGAGCTTATAAGATCTAACCTTATAGGAAAATAAGTGTCAATTGAATTTATAATATCTAAACAAATCTTGTAAAATCTGAACTGCCCTTGTAGCACATTTTTTCTTAACTATACTTGTAGAGTTGTAGGATCTAAACTGAATTTAAAGAAGTGATTTAAGTCTAAAAAACAGGCCTTAATTAGTTGCTAGCCTAAAAGTGAAAAAATTTGGAGCAATGTCTTGCGTAAAATAAGTTTAGTGTAATTTAGACATGGTAAACATCTATAGTTAGGTTAGTTGTGGTCGGGGAACTTCGGGTTTGGTGCAATTGTTATCAAATTATTTAGGGATAATGATGATTGTGCAATAAACATTTGCGTTGGGTCATACTTGGTCGAATCAATTCGAGTAATAAATCAAACTCGGGTCTTCAATTCGAGTGACAGGTCGGGTACGAATTGAGTCATTGAGATCGTTTCAATTTTGACAAGTGTATTGTAAATTCATAAAAATCACGATATACCGTACGTCTAAGATAACTTGTGATAATTGAAAATAGCGTAAGAAAATCTTCTCAAATCAAAATCTTAAAGTGAATGAGGCTCAATCAATGACTTCTATACCTCAACACCACCGCAAATATCATTTAGATTCGAAGATTGAATCTAACATACCATTTGCCGGAAATCTTTTTCCTGCTCACAAGATTCGAAATTGGGAACTCAGCGTCATCAGACTATCTATCATACTCTAATACCATGTACAATAATATCCTTTTAACCAAAACTTGATTGTTCCGAGTTTAATCAACGATTCTTATATCTTGGCAAATAAACATTATCGTTTTATATAAGTACATAAAATAACAAACCAAATTCCCCGAGCATTGTAGGCTATATTTTGTTGTAAAAAAATCCATCTATCGGGAAATAGACAATACAAGTTCTTGTTTTGCATTAGAACAGGCAACAAATGGTTAATTTTCATCATCTATCATAATCCATGAGATCATGGGCCATGTCCCATTGTTGATTTGATAATGAAAGCATAAAATAACTTATGAATTCCATGTTATTGTCTTTATAGGATATACTCTCTCCTATTCACCCATTTCTTCCCCTTTCCCTTTTACACAAAAATTAAGGAAATGAATTTGGACCACACAAAACACACTACCCCACATACAAATGAATTTAGATCACACAAAACACACAACCCCCATCCAAATAGGGAAAGAGGGAAGAAAACCCGACTTACCCAATAAGGAAAGAGGGAAGAAATGGCCGACTAGAAGGGAGTATCAAACATCAACTAATTTAATGGATAGTACAATTATTAACATACATACTGATAAACGATAAGCCGATAATACACCTGACTTTAAATATTACGGTAAATATCTACAAAATCATCTTATATTTACCACCTACTAGGTACAATGGTACATATATATCGTCTTTTTAACTCCCTTTTCTTAACGAAAACTAACATTATGCATTTATTTTCCATAACTATAGCGTGTTTAAATGTATATGCCACAAATTGCAATTATTATTACAAGAAAAAAAGAAGAAGATGAAAGTACATATAAATATAAATAAAGTATATAATTAAATGCACAAGTTTCCCACCGACACCACAAGCTCACGTTCTCCATACGTACTCCCAACTTTGCTAGTCACATTTTTTAAGGTCATTGGTGAGCTGTGGGCCAGCTTGTCAACCTGATATGGGTTTAAAAATTAAAACACACGTGCACTCCATGGGTCGTGTTTTATTTATTTACTTTCACTTCACCACATTTTCTTAGTTTTCCTTAAGGTTTTTTTTTTTACTCAGCTCGTAAATATTTTCAAAATGCTCATGAGTCATGAGATATTTTTCGTTTAATATTACTCCATTTGTCTCGGTTTAATTGTTATTTTTTTATTTTGGCACATAGACCAAAGAAGATTTAAGAGACCATTTGCGAGTGATGACAAGTGGACAATAGTCTTATTGGAAGGTGTAATTACTCATTAGAAAACTTTTCTAAAATAGAAAAGACAACAATTGACTGAGATGCCCACAAATAGAATTGAACAACCATAATTTTCGAAAATCTCATCTGCCAGAGGGCGGGGTGGGAGGCTAACACCCCTTAGCTCCACCACTGTTGACGGTTACGCCTTGTCCCAGAATTAATTACGGAGTATTTTATATTTATCACATTTCACTTTGAAAAATACTAAAAGGATAATTGTGCGACTTTTTGTGTAAGTCTATCAAAAAGTACAAGGCACATTTTTGGCAGTAGGACTTGCTTGTGACGGGTCGGATCTTGCGACGGGTATTTTGTGAGAGGAAATGGGTAGAGGGGACAAGATGGGCACCCCCATGTGCTTCTCCACTCATCCTTGATGGGTATTTTGTGAGAGAATATGGTACCCGTCTTAAGCTTAAGACGGATACCCCCGTCTTAAATGAGATTTTGTGCATTTTTGGTGAAATACTATTGGTTACTCTTCTATAGAACAAAACAACGTGCATGTCAATCAGCGACAATTGTTTTTAGTTGTGCAAAATTTCGACAACGGTGGCTCAAATTTTGAAACTGATCTGAAGCGTGAAATTCGAATGAGACTAGATGATATTCCAAGGCAGTAAGTCTTGTTTAAAACGGGTGATATTCGTCTAAAGGTTAAGACGGGTCAAATATTATCAAGTGGTGGTAATAAAGATAAAATTTTTGGTTTTTCCAAGCCAACAAGTGTTATTTGACATGTCTTAAGATTAAGACGTATAATGTACGTATGAAATGAGAGTTTGTGATTCGAAAGAGACCCGACTTTAATTTAACTTGACCTTGCTGACCTCTACTTTGAAACCATTCTACTATAAATTATTTGGCTAAAAATAACTCGGATTAACAAAAAATGACTAAAAAAAGACAAATTTGAAGTCACACTTAGCAAGTTAGCATTATCTACACTAAAACAAAGAAAAAATTATGAAACCTAATTTATAAATAGGCTATTCATCATAGAACCTACACTTATCCAACTCAGTTGACACGAAATGACATAATCAAGCTGAAATAGACCCGAAATTTGAAATATCCCAACCTGACTTGAACTAACTTGAACCTATTATACACACCTAAATTGACTTGACATGAAATAATCAGAATCGAAACTGATCCAACTGGCCTATTTGCAATAACAAGCCATGATGTCGAAAATAATTTTGAATTTTTTTCTACGTGTTCTCTCTGAAACCGAGTAGTGCAGATACTATCGTTAGTCACGACTCATGGTAGGCTCTTTTCAACATGACGATGCATATTAATCTCCCTAAATTCTTGTTTCAGTAGGTCTTGCTTAAGACGGGTCGGATCTTACAACGGGTATTTTGTGAGAGAAAATGGGTAGAGGGGACAAGGTGGGCTCCCCCCATGTGCTCTCCACTCACCCTTTATGGGTATTTTGTGAGAGAATATGGTATCCGTGGATACTTCGGTCTGAAATAAGAATTTGTGTTCTTGTTTAGAATGAAAGTATTCGTCATTAATTTTGAAGGCGAGAAAAGTAAAATAGATAAGCAAAAACAAAAGTGCTTAGTAAGTTTGTCATATCTATGCAAGTGAGATTGTATTTTAATTTAACCCGTTTTATTATTAAATTAAAACTGATATATTTATGTTAAGAGAGACTAATTAATTGATTAACCGAAAGACGAAGCATGTGCATATAAGCAGACTGATGGCCACAATTTGTCTGAAGTACTCTTACCAACCTTGTCTTACTTAAGTACTCCCTCCATTCAAGTCCAAATACAACATTTCTTTTTTTGACACTATTCATGAGTGAATAGAATCTTTACGATTTCTTGTAATATGTAAGATAAAATATGGTCATGTGGGATCTTGTTTGATTCGCCTTTATAAGTACAATAAGAATATCAAATTTTTATATTTTTTTATAATGTAAAACTCGAGATATTTAAGTTACAATTCGTGCGTTGGCAAACGTGTAAAAGAGAAATGTTGTGTTTGGAATTGAATAGAGGGAGTATAAAATACAGCAGTATATCTCACTCTTAGACGACTATTCTTCGTACTATACTACTATTCTCATTAAACCTTGAGCTGTTACTACAAGACTATAGTGACCCTAGTAGTTACACTCCGTATGTAGTCCGTACCAATCTTGAACATGGGTTAGATGGGTGTGAACTGTGAAGTATAATAATATGAATGAGCTGTAGTGGAGCGAGAGGGGGTTAGTAGGGCCGCTCACGTATAAACATACATTTCAAAATTTTGGTTCAAGTTTTCGATTATTTGTAGATTTTTATTTTAGATTACTCCATACTATTATTCATTTGCCCCCGCTAAAACTTTATCACCCCTGCGTTGAATATAAATCTTGGCTATGGCACTGTGTACGAGCGTAGGATTATATATAGGACATATGGCGTGACCCCCTTGGTTGTAAGTGGTTTCGTTTATAGGGATAATCGACATATTTAAATGGATACGCACTACACGTATGTCGTTATCATAGAATGTCAGGTTATCAATTTAAAAATGAATTATTTTTTAATAATAAAAAAAATCTTGCTTAGCTTTAAGCTGATCATATCATAAGACAACTCTACATAAACGTTTGTTCTATTCTACGGAGTATATAAACTCCGTAGCAAACTAACGTCCCTATGTTGGTCTTTTAAGCCACATTGCCCCACATTGCCCATACAATTGTTCACTAGGTAAGGGACCAACTCTCCTATAAAACCGTCTTATAACATAAGACTGGTCCAATAGTAGAGAAGCCCAAAGATACTATATTATTTCATTTATATTTTAATGTTATATTAACAACCCGACACTTTATGATAAAAATCAACTTATAAGAAAATAATTTATTTTGATAACTTACCTATTTAAATCTGTCAGTATTCATCATAAAATATTCGGTAATCAAAATAAAATCGAAATATGAATATAATTACACGTAACCCTTGGGCTTTTCTCCTTTTAGACCAGTCCTATGCTATATGACGGTCCTGTTGGAGATTTGTTGTTTATATATATATATATATCACACAAATTGTTCTATAAAACTAATTCTAGCAAAGACTAGCCCAATAGCATATGACCCAAATAAATAATGTAATAAACTTATAAAAATATAGTTTATTTTCATAACATAATATTTTATTTTGATAACTTACATATTTAAATATGTTAGTATTTATTATTAAATATTGGGTTATCAAGATAAAATTAAAATATAAATATAATTTTAAAAAACTGTGGGCTTTTCTTCTTTTGAGCAAGCCATATGCTATAGAACGCTCTTATAGAAGAGTTGCTAATCGGATAATGAGGTAACCAGAAAGCCTACATGGGTGACAACTTAATCAAATATATCGTGGAGGCTTAAAACAAATGGGCTGACATGCCTGACAATTCCATGGCCTCTAGAAGTTCATATATGGCCCGACCCAATGATGCCCACAACTATAAGGCCTCATCTTTTGGATTGAAACAGTGAAAATAAATTTAAATTGAACAGAAACTCTTTTATAGGACCGTTTTATAGCATAAGACTGACTCAAAATGTAAAATCAGGGGGATAACTTTTAATTTCATTTGTATTTTTATTTTATGTTAACAACCCAACATTTTATTATTAAAACTAACATATTTAAATATATAAGTTATCCATATAAACTTTTAGTTTATCAAAATAAGATAATTTTATATAAATTTATGAAATAATCTATTTGGCCTTTTGGTTATTAGACTAACTAGTCTTATGTGTGATGTGGTCTTACACAACAAACCAACAATTTGTGTAGATGACCACACAACAATTTGTGTAAATTGAATTTGAACAAAATTGAAAAGTAAAATGAGTCGCAATTGAACAAGTAAACTCAAAATAAATCTTAAAAACCAGGTCTAAGCCCGATGACTCAACCACTAGTCAAGTCGAGTTAACGTTGACACGACTCGAAAATCTTAATGTTTAGTGCATGTAAGTAGTAAATTCCACTATAAAACGAGAAAAAAAATCTGGTTAGGTTATCATAATAGTCTAAGTCAACACATAAAGGAAAAAAAATTAACTACCGATGATGTCTTATTTAGTGGTTGAGACGAAAATATTGCGTAATATAGTTCCTAGATTCGAATCCCCCACCCCTCTATGTGACTAAGTGCACATATCGTTAGACAAAAAAAAATTGTCTTAAATGTTGTAGTTAACCTTACAATAAATACTTTTCTTACAAAATTCATTTTACCAAAGGTATTTACCAATATTTATTTGCCGGTTAGTCTTGTGATTTTTGTGTGAAACATATTCTGTTCTACAAAATACTATCGTTAAAAATGTCTTAAGAAAAACTAACCACTAATCGTGCTAGGAGGGGAACTATCCATCTACAGCTGGTGACGGATAGTGTCGTTCAGTGAGACGATCCGAAACTTGTAAGACCATCTCTAAATCATGGCATAACCTCTTTTATTATGGAGTTTATTTAGTTATAGAAGTAAATATCATTAGTATGATAATCAATTAATCATATATGGAGTAATAATAATTAACTAAAATTAAACAAAATAATTCCAAAATCTCATTAATCTACTATATACTAATCCTGAAACATTTAGAGGCTTCCTATTGGCTGCTGGATTTCAGGATTTGTGGGCCCCACATCAAAACAAAAACTTTAATTACCCTCTCTCCTCTTCTTTTTTTTTCTGATTTATTTAGACTATGTTCTTCGAATGTTTTTGGACTTTGCATTAGTTTATTAATTATCATTATCCAATAATGCAAGGATCCTTAGTAATGTTCTTTGCTTTAATTTAAAACAAACATTACATGAGTAAATAAATAAATCTCATTAAAAATACAATGATTTAAACAAAAATCATAATATAGAAAAAAAACAGGTTAAAGTCAACTAACCAAGCATAAATAATTTAACTACATACGAAATAACCTAAATTGCATGGACCAGCTTTGATTTGTACGCTAAAAACTAACAAAAAATGATATAAATCTCAAAATAAAATATTTGACATGAAAAAAGAATAGATTTTTACATGCAGAAAAAAGATATTAACCGGATGAAAATTGTTCTACTGAAGACGAGTTGAAATACACAAATTCAAGGAAGCCAGAGAAAGAGTCTGATTGTGAATAGTATTCATTTTAATTGGGCATTTTTAGAGAAACAAATAAGTGTAGGTTTATAATAGTGAGGGAGCAGGAGGGAAGGGAGCAAACGGCTGATAGAATGAATAGGGCAAGGGGAAAATATGAGGTGAATATTATATCTAGGAACAAGCCAATTTATTTGATATAGTCAGTCAATGACTCGATGGACGGATTCTTTTGGAATAAGGAAGGCCCATTTGGTAGGTTATTTTTGCAAAATAATGATTTTTCAATAAGTCTTTTATTACGAATATTCGTCTTAAAATTAAAACGGGTTAAATAGCATATCACTTGCATAGATAAGACAAGTCATTCGCTAATTATTTAAGTATTTTGTTTTTGCCTGATCTATGCAACTATGCAAGTCGTATGCTTAATACAAAGTATGTGAAAATTAAAACGGGTCAAATTACATAACATTTGCATAGATAAGGCAAGTCTATTGCTAATATATAAGCATTTGTTTTTGTGTTATCTATGCAAGTTGTTTGCTGATTCGTATTAAGTTTAAAAACGGATACTCCCTTCTTAAACAAGAATTTGTGATAAATTTTAT
>JAIUZE010005535.1:0-69810 GCA_022085475.1 Heliosperma pusillum
ATACATATATATATATATATATATATATATATATATATATATATATATATGTGTATATATATATATATATATGTATATATGCTCAAATTAATTAAAAAGGACGGTTTATTGCTTTTTTACCACCTATATAATATATATATATATATATATATATATATATAGAATAAGGATCAAATGAGTCCATCCCAAAACCTTGAGTCCATAAGTCCTCTTAGAGGCCCTTGGATCTTGGAGATGGATGGCTTAAATTAAAAGAGGAAAATTGTCATTAACAAGTATTTAACCCCCTTCTCTCTCATCCATACTAATTAAACAACTAATACCTCAATTCCCCTAACACAATCCACCCACAATTCATTCATCCTACAAACTCCACCTTCTCTCTAAAAACACTCTCCTCCTTCTCTCTAAATTCAAACACACCCACCAAATCCAAAAAAAAAAAACCCTAGATCTAAACAAAAGCCACCCAGCCGCCACCTCCACCACGCCACCCAGCCGCTACCTCCACCACACGCCACCCAGCCGCCACCTCCACCACGCCACCCCCTCTCTTCTTCCTCACTGCCGGCCACCCCTCTTCTGTCACCACAAAACCGGCACACCGCGGCCACCAACCACCACCTATAAGCCTTCCACCGTTCTCCTTCACCACCAACAACCACCATAAAGAAACCAAACACAAAAAAATAAGTAGATCTGGAAAAAAAAAGGTGATCTACCACTACTACCCTCATCTCCACCGCGGCTCATCCTCCTCCTCTCCACCGTGGAGTCATGGCCTCCACCGCCTCCTCTTTTCTTTTTCTTTTTTTTGCCTTTTTAAATCAAGAGTTCATATTTAGTAATATTAGTTAAATTTTTTTTTTTTTTTTTCAGATTTAGTTTAAATTTGTTTAGATTCATGGGTTTATTGTTCATATTTAGTATGATTTTTAATTTTATTTTTTTTGGTTCAGATTTAATGTTACTTTTATTTTCCTTTATTCTTTTTTCTTTTTCTCCAATTTTAGATCTACTAATTAATTAAATTTCTGACAAAAATATTTGTGGTGATTATTTGGTGTTATGAGTTCCAGCGACGGACGTTGTTAGTCGACTGAAATTACAGCCTTAATGGACTTAAGTTACACATTCGAGGGACTAAAGTTACACTCTGAATATTCAAAAGTTACAGTCTGTATAGACTAGAGTTACACTTTATATTTGTTGAAATTTCAAAATAAAATGCATTAAAAGTGGGTGGTTACAGTCTGTATAGACTAGAGTTACCTTGAGACCATGAGTATTCAAAAGTTACACTCTGTATATTCAAAATTTACAGTCTGGCCCCTATCTTCAAAAGTTACAGACCACCAGTTTTTTTTTTCTTTCAGATCCAAAATGTTGGGTCGGTCTGGTTGTTTGTCGAGTAGTGGGGCTGAGGTGTTGGGTAAGCCGGGTTGGCTGGGGTGGTGATTGTGGATTTTTTTCCGGTTTATTTTACAGATTTTGTGTTTCTTTTTTCCTTTTGTTTTACTTTTTTTTGTTAGATCCATGGATTTTTTGTTCATTTTTCATATTTCTCCACTTTTTTTTTTTTCAGTTTTGGTGTTACTTTTATTTTCATTTAATTTTTTTTCTCCACTTTAGGTCTATTAAATAAAAAGTAGATTTATGACAAAAATATTTGTTGTTATTATTGGTTGTTTATTTGGTGTTATTGGTGATGGCGACGGAGGTTGTTGGTCGGCTGAAATTACAACGTCAATAGATTAAAGTTACACTCTCAACAGACTAACGTTACACTATCAATGTAACAAAGTTACACTATTAATGACTAAAGTTACAGTCGTAAAAGTGTTAAGTTACACTATTAATGACCAAAGTTATACTCTCAATATACTAAAGTTACATTCTGAAAAGGTTAGAGTTACACATTAAATTAGATAAAATTCAAAATTCAAAAAAAAGATGCCAAAAAATTACTTGTAAAATAAAATTACATTATTTTGGATTAATTAAAGTTACAATTGTAAAAGGTTAAAATTACACTACAAAAATATGAAAAATGTCGAGAACTTGTCTTAAAATCACTTTTTAGCATAAAATTACACTATTTTGTATTAAAATTATACTCGTAAAAGATCAAAGTTACACTCTAAAAATACGTAAAATGTAAAAAATTTGTCTTAAAATCACTTCTTAGTATAAAATTACACTATTATGGATTAAAGTTACACTCCAAAAATACGTAAAATGTCAAAAACTTGTCTTAAAATCAGTTTTTAGTATAAAATTACACTATTTTGGATTAAAAGTTACACTCGTAAAAGATCAAAGTTACACTATAAAAATACGTAAAATGTCAAAAACTTGTCTCAAAACCACTTTTTAGTTTAAGGTTACACTTTTTTGGAATAAAGTTACACTTGTCAAAGGATAAAGTTACACTCTGAAAATACGTAAAATGTCAAAAACTTGTCGTAAAATCATATTTTAGTATAGAGTTACATTATTGTGGATTAAAGTTACACTTGAAAAAGGCTAAAGTTACACTCTAAAAATACGTAAAATGTTAAAAACTTGTCGTAAAATCACTTTTTAGTATAAAGTTAGACTATTTTGGATTAAAGTTACACTTGTATAAAGTTAAAGTTATACTCTAAAAATACGTAAAATGTACAAAGTTTGTCATAAAATCACTTTTTAGTATAAAGTTGTACTATTTTAGGTTAAAGTTACACTTGTAAAAGGCTAAAGTTACACTCTAAAAATACGTAAAATGTCAAAAACTTGGCGTAAAATCGCTTTTTAGTATAAAGTTACACTTTTTTTTAATTAAAGTTACACTCGGAAAAGATAAAAGTTACACTTGTAAAACTGTACACTCGTAGAAAAACAAAATTTATACTTGAAAACAAAGTCTCACCCTAAAAATGCTAAAATGTCATCAACTTTAAGCTAGAGAGAGAAAGACAATTAATTAGTGGATAAAGAATGGATTAGTGTATTGGTTACTTTTTGCTTCTAATCTCAACCATCCATATCTAAAGATCTAAAGGCTCTTAGGAGGACTTAGGGACTCAAAAAATATGAAGGACTCATTTGAACCTTTCTCTATATATATATATATATATATATAATATATATATATATATATATATATATATATATAAGGTTCAAATGAGTCCTTCATATCTTTTGAGTCCCTAAGTCCTCTTATGAGCCCTTAGATCTTTCAAGTTGGGTGGTTGAGATTAAAAGCAAAAAGTAACCAATACACTAATTCCTTACTTATACACTAATTAATTATGTTTCTATCTCTAACTTAAAGTTGATGACATTTTAGCATTTTTAGGGTTTAACTTTTGTTTTCAAGGGTAACTTTTGTTTTTTTACGAGTGTGCAGTTTCACAAGTGTAACTTTGATCTTTTACGAGTGTAACTTTAATCCAAAAAAGTGTAACCTTATACTAAAAAATGATTTTACGACAAGATTTTGACAATTTACGTATTTTCAGAGTGTAACTTTAGCCTTTTACAAGTGTAACTTTAATTCAAAAAAGTTTAACCTTTTACTAAAAAAATGATTTTACGACAAGATTTTAACTTTTTACGTATTTTCAGAGTGTAACTTTAGCCTTTTACAAGTGTAACTTTAATTCAAAAAAGTATAACCTTATATTAAAAAGTGATTTTGAGACAAGTTCTTGACATTTTACGTAATTTTATAGTGTAACTCTATTCTTTTACAAGTGTAACTTTACTCTAAAATAGTGTAATTTTATACTAAAAAATGATTTTAAGACAAGTTGTCGACATTTTACGTTTTTCTAGAATGTAACTTTGATCTTTTACGAGTGTAACTTTAATTCAAAATAGTATAGTTTTATACTAAAAAATGCTTTTAGGACAAGTTTTTGACATTTTACGTATTTTTAGAGTGTAACTTTAGCCTTTTACAAGTGTAACTTTAATCCAAAATAGTGTAATTTTATGCTAAAAAGTGATTTTAAGAAAACTTTTGACATTTTACGTATTTTTAGAGTGTAAGTTTAGTCTTTTACAAGTGTAACTTTAATGCAAAGTAGTGTAATTTTATTTTTATAAGTAGTTTTACGTCATTTTAAGACAAGTTCATGACATTTTCTACATTTTTTAGACTGTAACTTTAGGTAATTTTGTTATCCTAAGTAATTTTATATATCTTATTTTGAAATTTTTAAATATTAACTAATTTATTATGTAACTCAAGCCTTTTCAGAATGTAACATTAGTATATTGAGGGTGTAACTTTAGTCATATAGAGTGTAACTTACATTGATATTGTAAATTTAGTCCATATAGAGTGTAACTTTAGTCCACATATCATGTAAGTTCAATCAATTGAGAGTGTAACTCCAGTCCATCCACAGCTTCCGTTGCAATACGATTATATTTTCTAAAATCTGCTTTTTTTTAGTAGATCTAAAATTAAAATCAACTACATAAAAAAATTGTAAAAACTTTGTATATTGGTTTTTTTTTTTAAATTAATAGTACTTTTTAGTAGATCTAAAGATGGAGGAAAAAGAAAAAGAAAATAAAGTTATACTAAGTCTGAAAAATAAAATGTAAAAAAGATAAAATTAAAAGTAGTAATAAATTTCAAAAATAAACTACTAGATCTGAAAAAAAAGAAAAAAAAAAGTGGATTGAGAAGAGGCAAGTCGGCAACACCCCACCAACGGCCCACCAACCCCACACCACGTCGACGTCACCACCACATCCGCTCCTCTTCCTCCTCAAGTCGGTGGTGACCCACCAACAACCACGACCTCCACCCAAGAGGACGTAGGAACGACAATAAGGAGTGAGGGAGGGGAGGCGCGGGGAAGACGGTGGAGGGAGGAGACGGGGGGCATGGTTGGTGGCGTGGTTGATGGCGGTGGCGGCGGCATGTGGATGATTAGTGGTAGATCTAGTTTTTTTTGTGTTTGCTTTACAGATCTATTTTTTTTGTTGGCTTTGTTGGTGATTAAGGAGGACAATGGAGGTAGGGGTGAGAGAAAGGAGTAGTTTTTTTATGGTCTTGTGGTGGTTGTTGAGGTTGTGTCCGGTGGTGGTTGGTAGTTTTGTAGAAGGAAGGAGGGAGGAAGAAGAAGGATGTTAGATCTGAAAAAAAAAATGGCGGTGGTCGGTGTTTGACGGTGGTCGGTGACTGACGGTGGCCGGTGACTGGCGGTGGTGTTGACGGTGTGGCGGCGGCAGATGGCTGCTAGTGGTGTTGGCGGCGGGGTGGAGGCGGTGGAAGAAGGGGTCACTAATTTTTTTGTGGGTTTTTTTTTTATTTTGTTGGTTTTGGTTGTGGTTGTTTTAGAGAAAAGGATGAGTGATTTTAGAGAGAATAGAGAAGGGAGTTGTAGAGAGAAGGAGGAGTGAATTTAGAGAGAAGGAGGAGTGGATGAAATGTGTGAGAAGTGAATTAGAGATAGGGAGATGTTAGTGGTTTAATTAGAGTGGTAGTGAGAGAGTGAGCTTAAACACCTTCCTAATGACATTTTTTGTGTTCTAATCTAAGTCATTCATCTACAAAATCCAAGGGCCTCAAAGAGGACTCATGGACTCACTCTTTTGGGGTGGACTCATTTGATCCCATTACTATATATATATATATATATATATATATATAAGTCACCTAGCACGTACGTTCCATTTGCTTATAAAAAAAATAGTCTATTCATCTTCTATTTGATTAATTTTATTGAAATTCATGAAATCGAAAAGAATTACGTCTATATATTCTGCTTTTATTCTAGCAATGTTGATATTCCGTCCAACAAATCATGAAAATCACGGTGTAGTAGTCGTGGCATCTAACAGTGGTAGTTATAGAAGAGATGGTAAGCAAGGGGAAAAAAGGTTAGATATTATAAGAATGTATTTCCCTTGCCTTCATTATTGATTAGTCTGTCACTTTATACAAGAGTGCAGTAACTAATCACCGAAAATACAAGCTACAAACAAGGAAACGATTTCCTAATTATTTGCCACTACCTAATTATGTGCATATAGAATATTTGCTAAAAATACAATGAGAGAATATACAACAGTATATTCTAATAGGCTCCCTCAATCGAAGCGGGAGGAGGACGGATGCAGAGATTGAACCGGAAATCATCGAATAGAATCTTAGGTAACCCTTTCGTGAAAATGTCGGCGTACTGGTATCAAGATGGGACGTGACGAACCTGTACTTGACCAACGGCGACCTTTTCGCGGACGAAATGTATGTCGATTTCAATGTGTTTGGTCCGCTGGTGGTTAACCGGATTCCCGGATAGATAAATTGCGGATATGTTATCGCAACAAACAACAGTGGCCTTTTTGATAGGGCAATGAAGTTCAAGTAGTAAGTTCCGAATCCAACATGATTCGGCTACAACATTAGCCACACCTCTATATTCGGCTTCTGCGCTAGATTTAGAAATGGTAGCCTGTCGCTTAGAAGACCATGAGATCAAGTTGTTACCAAGGTATACACAGTAACCGGACGTTGAGCGGCGCGTGTCCGGGCAGCCACCCCAATCGGCATCACTATAGGCACAGAGAGAGTCCGATGGAGAAGCACTTAAGTGAAGACCATAGTGGGTAGTACCTTGCAAGTATCGAATGATACGCTTAAGAGCCCCGAAGTGAGCCTCGCGTGGGTCATGCATGTATAAGCAGACTTGCTGGACCGCATACGAGATGTCAGGACGGGTGAAAGTCAAATATTTTAAAGCCCCTGCCAAGCTTCGAAAAAGAGAAGGATCCGATATTGGCTTACCCGAATTAGCTCCAAGCTTAGGATTGGTGTTCACGGGGGTACGGGCGGGCTTGCAGGATGTCATATTCGCACGAGAAATAATATCAGTGGCGTATTTCTTTTGATACAAAAACAGCCCGGACTTGTGACGAACAGCCGAAACACCAAGGAAATAATTAAGAGGCCCAAGATCAGTCATGGCAAAGTTCCTTTCCGAGGAGGTCAAGTATCTCGTCACGGAGTGTAGGCGTGGAGGTGGTAAGTATAATGTCATCCACATAGAGCAAAAGATAAGCCGTATGATCACCCTGTCGGAAAATGAAGAGCGAGTTGTCCGACTTACTATGAATAAAACCGAGAGTAGAGGCATATGAGGCAAATCGCTGGTACCATGCGCGTGGCGCTTGTTTGAGACCATAGAGAGATTTCTTTAGGAGGCAAACATGATCCGGGTGATGACGGTCTCGGAAACCGGGTGGCTGATGCATATAAACTGTCTCATCCAAACGCCCATGGAGAAAGGCATTTTTTACGTCGAGCTGGTGTATTGGCCACTTTTTAGAGACCGCAAGGCTAAGCACGGTACGGATCGTAGTAGGTTTCACCACCGGACTAAATGTCTCATCGCAATCGACTCCCACCTGTTGTGACCTGCCATTAACAACAAGACGAGCTTTGTATCGCTCCAAAGCACCGTTAGCTTTGAATTTATGCTTAAACAACCATAGACACCGTGTTATATTGACATTAGACGGTCGAGGCACAAGAACCCATGTCTCATTCTTAAGTAGAGCGTCATGTTTATCTTTCATAACCTGATTCCAATGACGGTCATTAAGTGCATCGATGGGGTTCTTGGGTATGGGTGAGGGTTCGGTTTTAGCACAAAGGTCAAATATCGTTTTTGGTTTGAAGATGCCGTGTTGGGCTCGTGTTGCCATTTGTGGGGAAGGTGAGGGAGGAGAGTCCGCGGGTGGCAGCTGGAGGGTAGGTGAGGGAGTGTTCGACGTGGGGGAGAGGTGTCGAACAGGTGTGTCATGAGATGGGGAGACATGGTCAGTGGGTGTCGACATAGGGGAGTAGAGAGGGCCAGAGCTGTCATGACGGGGAGAGGCTGGGCCGTTAGTTTCGTGGGGTGGGGTGGGTGTTTGTTGAAGCTGGTAAGTGGTGTAAGGGTGTGGGTCATAGTCGAGGAACTGGTATGACGAACTTGGGTTCGGTTGCGAAGTAGCAAAAGGGAACACCGTTTCATCAAAGGTTACATGACGAGCCACAAAAATCTTACGAGTTGCCAAGTCCAAACACTTGTATCCACGATGATTGGACGGGTAGCCAATAAACACACAAGGAATAGCACGGGGGGGCCAATTTGTGTATGGTAGTGGGGGTATGTGAGGGTAACAAAGGCAGCCAAAGGTCCGGAGATTAGCATAGGACGGGACTCGTTTGTAGAGGCTAGAGGTAGGTGAGTCATAATGGTTGGCTTTGCTAGGTAGGACATTGTGAATATATGTGGCCATGTTAAGGGCATGGTGCCACATATGGGGGGGCATGTGAGCGTGGATGAGAAGGGTGCGAATGGTGTTATTTATAGTTCGGATTTTTCGTTCCGCTTTGCCATTTTGAGACGATGTGTGGGGACATGAAAACCGAAATAAAAGACCACTAGACGCAAAGAATTTGTGAAGGGTGGAATTATCGAACTCACGACCATTGTCACATTGCAACGTTTTTATGGGTAGATTAAATTGGGTTTTAATCATTTCATAAAATGTGATGAAAATTTGGGTGACTTGGGATTTATTTGTGAGAGGAAAGGTCCACAAAAAATTAGTGTAATCGTCAAGAAATAAAATGTAGTAGCGGTGATTAAGTGTACTTAAAATGGGGGAAGTCCATAAGTCGGAATGCAGAATATCAAATGGTAGTAAAGTATTAGATAAAGAGTCATGAAACGGTAGTTTAATGTGTTTTCCCAATTGACATGAATTGCAAACGACAAGTTTATTAATAGGACGACAATTAATATTATTGTGAGCACACAAAGAATTGAAGATGTCAGGGCCGGGATGTCCTAAGCGTCCGTGCCAAGTGGAGGCGGTCACGGCGGTGAGGGCGTGGGCGTGGGCAGAATGTGGAGAAGGTGACGCAGGGTGAAGCGGGTAGAGGTCCCCCGTGCTATTACTTCTCATAATCGGCGTCCCCGTCTTGCGATCCTTCACAGTAAAACCGAGCGGGTCAAATTCAACAGAAACACAATTATCAGTTGTAAATTTCCGAACGGATACCAAATTCTTAATAATATTAGGAACATGAAGGACATTATTTAAAATGAGGGATTGGTTAGGCGGGGGAAGGGACATAGCACCACGACCGACAATAGGAATCAAATGACCATTTCCGACGACAATATGACGATTACTACTTAATTTAGAATAAGAAGAGAGAGTACCATTATTGGATGTCATGTGCGACGACGCACCTGTGTCCATATAATAGGCATCGTCCGGTTGTTGAAGCGATAAAGATTGCATAACCGCAGCGATATCCGTGTGGACAAATGCTCCTGAAGGTGCTCCCATACTTCCTGGTTGAGCAATGAAAGCCTGATTGGGGCGTGGACCAAGGATGCCTGGGGCACGGGACGGAGGTTGAGGTGTCCAGCCGGTTGTAGGATAGGGGCAGGGAGGCACAGTCCACCCCTGCTGCTGCTGCGGTGCCTGCCACGGAGACAGGGGGACCCACGTCCAAGTCCCTGGTTGTTGCGAGTTCCCACGGCCGCCACTGTTACCACCTGATTGTTGATTATTCGAGGAGCCACCACGACCATTCTTCCCACGATTGTTTTTGTGATTATTACGGCCACCCTTGCCTTTATTTGAGTTCGTCGACCCGTCTTTGTGGGATCTGGACCGCGAATCAGAGTCAGAGGCAGGGGGACTGGCATGAGATACATGTAGGACAGTGGCGTTCGAACCGGAGACATTTGCTCGACGTTTCTCTTCAAGTGATAACATGGAACGAGCCTTATAGAAGGATGGGAGGGGGTCACGTTGTTGAATGATATACGCGATCCCATCATACCCATCGGAAACTTTGGTAACCATCTGGAGGACAAGACGAGTGTCGGAGACCGGAGTACCAACATTAGCGAGTTGGTCAGCGATCATCTTGAGGGCCTGACAATAGGATGATACGTCGGGGTAGTTATCCATGTGGATATTAGAGAATTGCTGCTCCAATAGCACGACACGAGAATGTTGATTATCGACAAAGATATCCTTGAGTCGATCCCATGTGGCCTGGGCCGAGGCATCGGGTTCAAGAATGGTGTGCAGAAGATCAAGAGATATGGTACTATAGATCCATTGTTTAACGATCGCATCGAGACGCGTCCAGTGAGCATCTTTAGTGATTACCGCGTCCTTTGGAGGAGCGATATGGTCGATTACATCGAACGCACGGGCAGTGTTGAGGAAGAGTTCTACCCATGAAGCGTAGTGAACGTTCTCGGACTCGAGGGTTATTTGGATATAGTTTTTGATGTTGGAGACGGAGAAAGCCGGGTGGAAAGGAGCTTTGGAAGAAGCAGTATCCTTTGTCATGGTGGGGAGAAGGGAAGAAGAAGAAGGAAAAACAGAGAGAAGCGGAAGATTTTGGGGATCAGTTTTTTCTCTGATACCATATAAGAATGTAGTTCCCTTGCCTTCATTATTGATTAGTCTGTCACTTTATACAAGAGTGCAGTAACTAATTAGCGCAAATACAAGCTACAAACAAGGAAACGATTTCCTAATTATTTGCCACTACCTAATTATGTGCATATAGAATATTTGCTAAAAATACAATGAGAGAATATACAACAGTATATTCTAATCAATAATGTTTCCTTGTTTGTAGCTTGTATTTGCGGTAATTAGTTACTGCACTCTTGTATAAAGTGACAGACTAATCAATAATGAGAGAATATACAACAGTATATTCTAATAGATATCGTTGTAACTCCTGGTTCTCCGACTCAATGGAGCCGTGCTCAAGCATGGTTCTTTATGAGGGGTCAGATGCATACGTTGGCTTTTGGGCCTAGTCGAGAAGGGTCAAGTCACTAGTAACTAATTTGTTTAAAATTGTTTCTCTCTATATATATACATGCATAAAAAGATCTATCAATTTTGTCGTTAACTTGAGTTTGAGTTCATACTGCATTTAATTAAGGTAATTGTACTATCTAAATCTTATAGACAAATTATTATTGGAATAATGCATGTTGTTTGTACACTATATGTATGTGATCTCTATGTTTATTAAATTTGAGTTGTCAAGTTGAGCTCAAAGGGTATTCAAAACCCTACATATCTTGGAAAACAGAATTATCGGTGAAACTCAACAATACTGAAAATTACACCAAACAAATGACGATAGTATATACTTAGGGGTCGTTTGGTTGCCATGCGGGAATATAAATTCACATGAACTTCAATATCACATGAAATAGAAATTCATGTGAATTAGCTAAAAGTTGTTTGGTTTACATATGGGAAGTAAGTTCATGTGGGAATTGATGTGGGAATTACCACTTACCTAGGGGGGGCTAGGTAAGTGACTTCCTACATAATGGAGGAACTTAATTACCATAGGAATTCCCACTTCCCATGATTTTGGCAACCAAACAAGAGCAAAATATTGTAATTCATGGGATTTTCAAATTCCCATGAATTGAAAGGGCAACCAAACAAGTCCTTAATACAAACTACCACCTTTGCAAAAACTCCAGTAGTCACAAAACAAAGTAAAATAACTATATTAAACCGTTAAGTACATGTTGTAGAAAAGGTCACACAACTTTGGAGGTACACACATATGAAATACTTCATATAAAATGAATGTTGCAATACGAGTCAAAGGAAACTGAGAGGATCCATCCCCCTTTTAATTGGCTTTTACAGCATCACGATCGTAATAAGTGTCGAAATTCACAACGATGCATGTAAGTTCACGTCCAGTGACTTGGTTCACTACTCTCATAAGAAGGGTCATTGAATTGGAACCCTGATTTACCAAGAAAATTGAGTTAGAACAATATGGCATGTAAGAAAACGCAATTTCTCGTTTTAAAAGGGTGAATCCATCTAAAACATTCTACGATAAAATGTTACCATCAGGTTTATTGTTAGAAAGTGACAGTTTAGTTATACAGTAACTTTTTATCATTATATAGTCACTTTTTTTTTTTATATAAAATGATGACATTTCATTTTAAATTAAAACCGTCTAAAAATTAGCTACTTACATAATAATTTTGAGGAATTATTTGACGAAACTCTGCATCGAAGTGGTCTCCTTGTTCGATTGGACATTCAGTGTCTCGGCAAAATGGGTGAGAATTGCTGGTTTGTATGTCTTGTGAACTTTCAGATGTGAGGAAGGTGTCCACTCTCACTTTGCCTTTAGGAATGCGCACGTCTAAAAAAAACATGAACTTTTATAATTAGCATATGTTAAATGGCAAATTCTAATTGTAGACAATCTTTTTAAAGAGATTTCGTTCTGAACGGTCTATTTTAAAAGACCATCACAAGCAAGATTCGCTGATACTAACTCAGCTGCAAGTTTTGGTGTTTTAATGTTGTCCCAAAAATAAATACTCCATGATTCGCTTTTAAGTGAATTAACAAGGAGATGATAACTAGGATTACCTGAATAGGCCTTGTATCTGATTGATACTTCTTGTTGTTGACTTGACGGTTCAGTAAACACACTAACCCTTTGAATTTTAAGGGAATAATCAACATTATAATCTGCATATAATTGAGAAATTTGCTTCATGTTTGAGCCATATTATAAATTTCTATTTCAAAAAAAAATTTCAAATAACATAACAAAGTTAATATTGACAATCTTATAAGAAACACAAATGTTAAAAATCCAATTTTTTTGTCCATCAAAACACACATCATCCAACAAATAATTTATTTCAATCAACAAGAAATGAGAATTTACGAAAAAATTTCTTGTGCATTGAGAATTCCTAAACCAAACACCATATCATTTCGTCAAACCATATCATTAAATTGGTACAAATTTTTGTGTAAGGCGGGCTTACATAAAAACTTTTTAAAACATATCTTTTAATAACGGGCTTTCATTTACTCCTAAATAGGTTATACACTTATAATATTCATATTAATATATCCGCTTTACACAATTTTTGTGTAAGACTGCCTTACAGAAGAAAAACGATAAGATATATTATAACATAAAGTCCAAGATTTGAGACTTACAACAAGGTTGGAAGTATGCAGCTTGTATAAAAGGCATAATCAACAGGCAAACACAAAAAAGAATAATGGGTTTGAAGGTGATTGCAACCATGATTGTTTCAAAGCTTTTCCTTAGAATTTTAATGAAGAAAGATTAAGCAAACTATAGAAAAGAACATTCCACAGTAACTGTATAAATAATAGGCAGTGATTTTATTAGTAATTTAATTAACATCAATTTTTATTAATCATTGCCAACTCATCAATAATTTTATTAAAATCAATATGCTACCCATGTTGTACATACAGTTCATTACAAGATCTTTGAAGGAAAAAAATGGAGATTTAGCTATTTAGTAAGATATGATATATTCCCATGACGTGCTCTTAACTTTCATACTTGTCGTAGTTATTTGGATGTGTATTTTAATTTAAGGTAAACAATGATTGAGACATAAGGAATTGAATATTAATTACCAAATGCTTTTTGATTGATTAATGGTGGTGGGAGACATGTTTAAATATTTCTATTGGACAAAAATTCGAGTAATTTCGTTTAGACTAATAGTAGTGTCATTTTAAATCTTCGATTGACCTAAACCGGTGGAGTAAATTACAATCAATAACGTAATTAGGTGCATTTTTTTTGGTGTGTGAAAGAGTTACATGAGTAATACATAGATCAATTACATTCTCATTAATAACAAAGCGGTACTTAAATAAATAAATGAAGTACAAACATAAGTTTTTTCTAATAGACACATAATGGTAAGAAACTCGACAATCGATACCACCCTTGCTAGCACCCTCTTACATGTCCTTGTTTCTGATGAATCCTACATATTATATGTGAGACTGTGAGAGGGTAGTATCGAGATTATGTACACCGCAATCGGTGACTTGTTGCCATGGCCATTACAACTCAGGATCATACACCATCAAACTTCCCTTCTTACTCCCAATAAATGACTTGATTATGTAGGAAATGAAGAAAACAATAATCAACACCATTACTTTCCTCAAGTCTCTAAATAACCCACAATTCATAACCTTGCTCTGTTGCTCTATTCCTCCACATTTCTCTTTTTTCTCTTCATCTTCATTACCCATTTCTTCCTTTCCCCTCTTCATCACTTCCTCTTCGTCTTTCGCCTTTTCAGGAACTTCTTGTTGTGGCTGTGGCGGTCGCAGTGGCGGAACGGTAGCAGGGGTGATTAGTTTTGGTTGTCTAATGTAAAGAATGCCACCCTCAAATTTAGCAGTGATTTTTTTACTGTCACATTTTGATGGAAGTCGAAATTCTTTGTGAAAACGTCGATATTTATGATCACCGAGAGGACGTTCGCCACTGATCTTGAGCATTCCGGATGTAGTTAACTGAACTCTCAGTTCTTCCTTCTTAAACCCTGCATTAATCGTCATTTCATATATTATAACGTTATGTTTTGGACCATGTTATTGTCGATGGTGGACACCCTAGTTTATAAAAAAAAAACATGTTTTGGACCAACAGAAAATGGTAAGAAAGATTCATAGGTTAGCCAAACATGACTAGAATAACCATCTTGATAGTCAATTTAGATTGAACAGAATCACCCAAAACCGAAATGACTCGACTCGATTGGATGCGAAGTTGGCCCAAACTTACTCGGACTTTATCTTGACCCTATCTGAACGAGCGACCTTCAAATGACTCTATTTGAAGTGAACTAGAAACGACTAGACCTAAAGTATAAAATTACCCGACACATACCTAAACCAATTGACTCGTTTTCCAAGTCTAGCAAGGTTAGACTGTAAGAGGGACCGGATATAAGTAAGTTTACGGTTTTACCCTTGTATTGAAAAAACAAAACAATCTCTATATACTGAGGAGTTTGTGTTCTAAGTGTACAATACCAGGTAGAGAAATGAGAAGGGTGTCACATTCTTCCTCTGTTACCAAATCGGATGGAGGCTCGTAATCTTCGAACACACGACTCGGGATAATCTTAGCCATCTTAACTGGTTCAATATTGTTTTAGTTTTTTCCTGTTAATTTCTTTGTTTTTAATGTAAATTTCAACTGATTTAACTTGCTATTTAAATGTTATAATCTCTGCTCCTCTTAAAGTAGATATTCCAATGCAGCATAATTGCAAAGATGGTGACTTCTATGATGAGGGAAAGCAAAATTTCCTTTATTTTCTTCCTGATATTCCTTCCTTTCTCTTTTTCATAGCAAGGTTCTCTTAAAAGACAAGAACATGTCGACAAATATATAATGAAAACTGATCATTTAATGATAAAATATTATAACAAAAAACATTTTATCAGCAAATATTTCGATTTGATCGTAAAATGATCACAATTTGTCCGTCTTAATTTTTGACGGAAAATGCCAGTCTGAAATGAGAATTTTGGTTTCATCTTAGCTTGTCGCGAAAGCGACACAACTTTAATGTGAATGCATCTTTGTCACTCCATACATGCTAAGGTCTTAGTTAAGCACAAATTCTGGTTTTCTGTAATCCTTGCTTGAGTTGCTTCATTATGAAACTTAAAATTGTATAGATTCTTCTGACATTGAGTAAAGAAGAAGTAAAAAAACAATGCAAATGAAAGAATTTGCCTATATATTCAGCCATGCAGATGATGAACAATGACAGAAAATCATACCAACAATTTTCGAAACAGCTAAAAGAAATAGTTATGATGATGAACAAAGCTTCTGATCGCGTCTATGAAGATTTTGAACCAGTATCGGATTTGATATCCGCAGAAGGGTATGAAACCGTGATACTTTGTCTCCCAGGTAACTTCTATTACTCCTAAATTAACGAGTCATTTCGGGTTCAGGTCTCGGTCCTGTATAAAACGGATCTGGTAGGGTCAGATTTTGACAAGTCTAATGGAAATATATGTTTCAGGCTTTAAAAAGGACCAGCTGAAAGTTCAACTAACGACATCACGCATCCTACGAGTTAGCGGGGAACGTCCAATTGGTGACAACAAATGGAAGCGATTCAGCAAGGAGTTTCGAGTCCCACCAAATGCCGACACCAAAGAAATCACTGCTAAATTTGAAGGCGGCATTCTACACATCAAGCAACCCAAACCGATAACCCCAGCTCCAGAAGCCAAAACGCAAGATAACCCGAAAAAAGACACACAAGTCCCGAATCCTCAAACACAGGAAGACACTCCAAGTGTCGTACCTGACTCTCATCAATCCGAGTCAAAGGCCGAGAAGAAGGAAGAGATGAAAGAGGAGAAAACCAAAAGTGACCGCGAATTAGAAGCGAAAGATAAACAAGTGGTGTATGGAAGTAGGATGTTTAAGGAGTTAAGGAAGCCTGAAAAACAGAAAAAATTAGTTCTTTCGGTTCTGATAATCTTGTTTCTGATGCTACTTCGGTTTTACGGTCTCAAACTGTACCGATCAGTCTATGGAAATGATCAAGGAAGTGTCGTAGTATATGAACATCAACGATTTCTTCACCCTACTTGAGATTTATGGCTTAAATATATGTATGTGAGCTCGAGGGAGAGACATGTAAATTATATTATTTGAAATTGTGCATAATCCAATGTATATCTCATGTAATAAAGAGCAATATTTATGCAGTTTTTTTTTTCTAAAATAGTTTTCAGAAATCTTAATAAGTTTTCGGAGACCAAATAGAGAATCAGAAAGGCGCGGATAAAAATAAAAGTGAGAGCAGAACCACAAAAGGCCAGAAATACCTCTAACTTTGTTGTCTACATCGCTCCATCTCCGTAAAATTTCCTTATTTTGGGTATATCATCTGGAACAACAGCAGTCGCGACAACCTTTGCTCTCCCCAAGTCCAACTTCTCCGATGAGGAATTAATAACAGCGATATTCTGCCAAACATGCAGATTATTTCACATTTTGTGTATCTACATCACAATAATCGCATTGAAACAAATCCATATCTGGTGTACAACACTACAATTATAACGACCATATCTGGTGTAACGAGGCGAGCGCACAACAATTAAGTATAAAGGGTAACACCACCTATAAATGAAGAGGTTGTACGTCACTACGTAGTCATGGTAACACCAGCTATATTCTCCGTCCACATGTAAATAACTGAAAGGCGAGATTGGCAAATGTAGCAAAGCTTTTGTACTCCCATGTTACGCTCCAACAAGGAGTAACATCATATCCGCTCAATTGTTGTAGCATCAATGTAGTGGCCTATTTTGAAACGATGATTCAAAATGGTGTATCCAGATGCACCCTTTCCAGCAATTAAACAAAAAAGCATATGATGGTAAACAAGGAGTACTAAGGTATAAAATCCGCTAACCTGAAGAGGACAATCTTCTGATGATGGTACAAAAGTAGCAATATTGCAGGCTTGTAGCTGGTCAGTGGCACTCGTAAAGTATGCTGAAAACTGAGAAAGTTGTTCCGGTTCAGTCTTGTTTACCATTCTAAGCTCCCCTGCTGCATATAACTTCAGTAAACACTGAGAGGCCGAGTCATATGCAGTAATACCCTTACACATCCCAAGCAAACCTAAAAGCTGACAGAAGTATAGGGAAGAAATGAGAGTACAGAGCTAAAGGGCAAGGCATTACATGTGATGCTATAACGAGTAGTCGAGTACTATATTGACATATTGTTCAAATTCACCTTTAGACTTTCCTAATGCCGTTGAGTGCAGCGACTCTTTCATTTGGTATATGTTTTCATCACATATAAAACGCGCTTAGAAATGAGAGTACACAGCTAAAGGGCAAGGCATTACATGTAATGTTATTCTAACTAGCAACCGGTTGTTACGACTGGCAAATATCAAAGATTCACATGAAGAAAGGACACAAAAACTTCACAAGGAAAGGGTTGTGCCTAAAATAGACTGCAAATTCCGACAAGTAGCTTACCTACGATCAGGTCCAGCTCCTGCTGCAACTGTATCAGTAACTGTCAGGATTGCAACTTCAACAGCGCAGTCCCCAAGCTCAGTTACAGCAGGTGCCATCGGTGTTTCTTGTGATGCAATTTCCTTCTTCGTGACAGAGCGGAGTAAATCAGAAATTACAATGGCAGACACCGACAGTCCAGGAGGAAGCGCTGCTCCTCCAGCGGGTAGTTCTAACAATGCATTTGCAGACTTCATACTTAAAAAGACTGCTGCTCATCTGTTGAGTGTTGACCAGTGCTCTCAGCAAAAGAACTGTGATTTAAAGACAAATGTAGCATGAAAAATTAAATAACTTCAACACTTTTGTGATATAAGCTATATAAGCTGTTTAAAGACTGATATATCGTTTCAGGATAATATCTAAACCGTTGAAAGATGATGAAGAGCAGAAGTAATGAACAAGATGCAAATTGGTTAACACTACCATCTCATTTTACAAACACTACTAACTCTCATTAAGCCTTCAGACGGGCCTTATGCAACCATTTTTAAGGTAAACTATTACCATTTAAACTGGGTCACATTTAACTGTAAATGGGTCACGTATGGCTCGTTTGAAGCCTTCAAACGAAAATGGTCGTCTCAAGGAAAACCTTATGTTCTACGAAGAGCGCAAGGGACAACAATAAAGCGTTGAAATGGAACCGATCAATCGATTAAAAAAAAAAGTCAATGCAAGCTTATATATTACTCAATGCTACTCGTACATCATGTAACATTGTAACATGGAACAAGTCAAAATAGGGGTTATTAATTAAATGAAGATAAACATATACAACTATACATATATGATACAACTAACCATATTTATTCATCATTACTAATTGTATAACAAAATTAAAGCATAAGGGTTTAATTTTGAAGTTATATTATCATCGTCAATCATGTCAACTGATATTCAGGAACCATTATTATTACCAATCACGGTATGTTCTTCATCTCCCGCCTTTTTTTTACTATTGATCTTCAAATTGAAAAAAAAAAAAAAAAAGTGGGCTGGTTTGGGTGCTTCTAAATAGGGATGTTCATTCCGTGGACCGGACCAATATGATATGGTCCAGTCAACGGTCCGCCATTTTACCCTTGTTTGGTATTCGGTTCACGAACTTTGGTCTGGTCTGGTCTGGTCCGATCCCGGACTAATGAACACCCGTACTCCTAAAGATCGGCAACATTTTACTAACTACACAAATTCTCATTTAAGATGGGTCAAATAGTTAGGGTAAGACAAATGAAAAGTTCGTTGATACTAGCAAAATAATTGTCTTATCTAGATAAGTGGGGGAGTATTTGACCCGTTTCACTCTTAAGACGGAAATAGCGGTCTATTTTTTTAATGAAGTTCCTATTTTCGGATCGGATGTCTGATCGAATTGGATAATCGGATATTTTGCTCTACCTTAATTAATGCCTGTAAATTAGTTTGACTTTGTTTGTGTAAATTAAAAATTATTATGCATATTAATTAATATTGTAATTAATTAAACAGGATAAAAAAGATGTGAATAAGTTAGAGAAGAGCTACTTTGAAGTGATGGGTTTGTGTTGTTCATCAGAAGTTGAACTTGTTGAAAGATTACTGAGACCACTTGATGGTGTTATGGATATTTCTGTTGTTATTCCTACCAAAACCCTTACTGTTCTTCATGATGTCAATCTCACTCCTCCTTCTCACATTGGTATATATACATTCATTCACTTCTTTATGTTCTTTAACTTTTTTCATTGAAGACGGATCAATTCAGTTTTCAGCTGAAAACAGGTCAAATGCGGTCAGTTTATTGATAAATGTTACCAAGTGACAAACAACCAGTTATAGCTTTCGAAATGTGACTAGTTACATTTATCGTTAATTAAAATGGCCACATTTGACCCGTCTTCAGCTGAAGACGAATTCAGACCGTCCTCAATGAGACTTAGTGGATCGAAATGTAGTAGTTGGTGTTCTTTTAGTGGCTGTTATATAGGTAACACAAATCACTTGGTTTTACAATAAAACTTAATTTGTTTACACAAGAATTTGTAAATTTAAATCAACACGTGAAATAATAAGAGTACTTTCAAAATTATGAAAATTGTATGATATAAAGTGGTATAAGTATAAACAATAACGATTATATATAATGATGCAAGTGATCCGAGTGAGGTCGATGTGTGACTAGCATGAAATGCAAGCGAGACATAGGAATGTAATTCCGAGACAACCAAATATCAAAAAATGAGATATATTTCACATCCTTGAATTTAAGTTCAGATAGATATGGCCGAAAAATTGACAGTCGAAGTAAAAAGAAAAAAAAACTATAAAATTGGAATGCAGACAGTATATGACGAGTTTTATCATGTTATCGTACACTGATCTTTGTTAAATTTATACGCGGGTGGTAACTGGTAAAATGGCAGTTGAAGTATTGAATAAAGCGCGACTACAAGCAAATATTCGGCCTAGAGGAGAGAGTAACTACACGAATAAATGGCCGGGGAAGTGGGATATAGCTTGTGGTGTACTGCTTATGCTGTCGTTCTTCAAGTATCTTTACTATCCTATGGGATGGTTAGCAATTGGTGCAGTCGTTATCGGACTTCCTAACATTGTTGGCAGAAGCATTGCCTCTATCAGGAATTTAACTCTCAATGTTAACGTCATTGTCTTGCTTTCAGGTACATACTTTGCTTATATTTCAGGTTAACGATGATGAGACTATATTTTACGTGTTTTCGACCCACCATTTGTCTCTTATTTAATCAAATTACTGAAATTAGTGATCCGACTTTGCTATTATTCATACATGTTGAAACGGTGTATCTTGTTTCACATGTCTAAGAAGAACAATAAATGCTGACACGAAATTCACCTATATTACACCGACATTCTAGAGTAATTTTTAATCCGTTTGAAATGCTGCAGTTGCAGGAACATTAAGTTTGCAAGATTTTACAGATGCTGGCATCATTGTTTTCCTGTACAATATAGCTCAGTGGCTCGAGTCAAGAGCTAGTCATAAGGTGTGATTTATTCTCCGGAATATCTGATTTTTACAGTACTCTTACAGTCTTACCTCTAATCCTTTATAAATGGGATGTTGGGAAAAATATTATTTGGTTTGAATTGTCCATGTTTTGCTAAGATGCGATTATGATGAAATCTTAGGCAATGTCTGTAATGTCATCTCTGACAAACATGACGCCTCTAAAAGCAACACTTGCTGAAACCGGAAAACAAGTCGATGTTGCAAGTGTTAGTTTAGGAACCATTGTAGCAGTTAAGGCAGGGGAAGTTATTCCTATTGATGGAGTTGTTGTGGAAGGAAAATGTGAAGTTGATGAGAAGACATTAACCGGAGAATCTTTTCCTGTTACCAAAGATATCAACTCTACTGTTTGGGCTGGCACCATAAATTTGAACGGTTAGTTTTGCCCTCATTCAAAAATGAAAGAAGAATTTACGACATTATTGCAGTAGGCTGTCAGTGTTTCGGAATAATAGTCAAGTAAAGTAAAATTGTTGTTATTTGCTTAAAATTGCACCAGGATATGTCAGTGTAAGAACTACTATGTTAGCCGAAGACTGCTTAGTAGCGAGGATGGTAGATCTCGTTGAAGAAGCCCAAGGCAGGAAGGCTAGAATACAGACATTCATAGACAATTGCGCAAAGTGGTATATTCCGGGTAAGCCCAACTCCATTTCCAGATAAGATTTTCACCAAAGATAAATTCTGGAATTTAATTGCTCCTTGATAATTGATCATTGATTATAGCTTTTATAATTTTCAGTGGTTGTGCTGATATCAGCTGGTGTTGCTGTAATTCCGATTCTTCTAAACATTGGTGAGAGAACGCGTTGGTATCACCTTGCGTTAGTGGTGTTGGTAAGCGCATGCCCTTGTGCACTAATCATCTCCACACCAGTCACGATGTTCTGTGCACTTTCGAAAGCTGCAACTACCGGACTTCTATTCAAAGGCGGGGATTATCTAGAACTCCTTGCTAAAGTTAAGACTGTTGCTTTTGATAAAACCGGGACAATTACAAGAGGAGAGTTTATTGTGACTAGTTTTCAGTCTGTACAAGAAACATTTACCACGGAGCAGCTGTTATTCTGGTTAGCATCTTGGCCGAAAGTATATGATCTTTTTTTAATTACATATAGTCTTGGCAAATGGTAATCCATGCCGGTATTGGATTGGGTCAGTTTGGGTTTGGGCCGAATTCAGGTTAAGGGCTATGCCGGGTCATGTTCAGGTCGTACTGGATCGTTGTCTGTTTCAGGTAGTATTCTGTTTCACACTTCAGAACATGATGGGTCTGATTTCTGAGTACTTTCAGGGTTTCAAGCATCGAAAGCAAATCGAGCCACCCAATGGCAGCTTCAATTGTCAACTACGCTTCTTTGAAATCCATCAAACCATTGCCAGAGAAAGTGGAGGAATTCATTAACTATCCAGGGGAAGGGATATATGGGAAAATTGACGGTGAAGATATCTACATCGGTAACTACAGGATCGGTCTCAGAGCTGGATGTAAGGAAGGTGAGTAACTAGAAACTGCTCTAGCCTCTAGCTTAACAACAAATCTCTCTTAAGACAAATATATCCGTCTTAAGTTAAAACGGGTCAAATAGTTTGCCACCTGCATGTCGTTTAAGACGGATACTTCCGTCTTAAACTAGAATTTGTGCTAGCTTAAAACTCCCAAGTATTGCTTACTGATATCAGATGTTCACTTCTGTCCTAATCTAGTGTCACAAACAATGGAAAGTAAGGCAAGTGGATTTGTATACATTGGAGCTACACTGGTAGGAACCTTTAGTCTCTCTGACGAGTGTCGGGTTGGTGCTAAGGAAGCAATTGAGGAACTAAAACGGACTGGCGTAAGAACAGTAATGCTTACCGGGGATAATCAGGTTGCAGCTCAGCAAATCCAAAATCAGGTATATTAATTTATAAGAGAAGTCGTAGCCATAATCTATCTACATGTGTCAACAATAATTTCACTTATTTTTTGAATGAACTTACTATTTGCAGTTAGACCAAGCAATCGACGTAATTTATGTTGGGCTATTGCCAGAAGACAAAGCAAAAATCATTGAAGAGCTAAAGAAAGATGGAGTAGTTGCCATGGTAGGAGACGGAATAAACGATGCCCTGGCATTAGCTACAGCTGATATAGGAATTTCAATGGGAATATCAGGCTCCGCCCTGGCGATGGAGACAGGCCATGTCATCCTCATGTCTAATGACATCAAAAAAATTCCAGAAGCCATTCAAGTATCCAAGAGAGCATCTAGAAAGATAATCGAGAATGTAATCATATCATTTTCGACAAAGGGTTTTGTCCTTGCATTAGCCATTGCTGGATACTCTATGCTCTTAGCTGCTGTCCTGACTGATGTAGGAACGTGTCTGCTAGTCATCTTCAATAGTATGTTACTTCTTAAAGAGACTTCAGAATCAAGAAATACCGTCATTTTGCCTTCCAAGCTTAGCGGTAAGACTTGTTGCAAGGGAGAAGTTAAATGTGGAAAATCAGTAAAAAATGAAATCGGGGCTTCTGGTGCAAAAGTTTGTAAGACGGCTCAATCAAGTAAAGGATGTTGTGAAGTTAAGTGCGAAAAATCAGTGAACAAAAAAGTTGAGGCTTCTGAGAGCGTAGAAACTTGCAAAGCGGCTCAAGCAAGTAAAGGATGTTGTGAAGTTAAATGTGAGAAATCAGTGAACGAAGAAGTTCCGGCTAGGTCAAATACAGGATGTTGTGAAGTTAAGAGCGGAAAATCAGTGAACAAAGAAGTTGGGGTTTCTGAAAATGTAGGAGGTTGTAAGGCAACTCGATCAACTAAAGGATGTTGTGAAGCTAAGAGTAGTAAAATTGAAAAGCCGGAACAAAAGAGAGTTGATTATACTGGTCCGTCGGAAGGATCAGTAGAAAAAGTCGGTGGGAATGGTGGACGTTGCGATAGAGTTTCTGGCTGCTGTGCTGCAAAGAGCAAGCCTTTAAGCGCGGATAATAACATAAGTATAGTTACGGCTTAGGATTCTGTAGGTCATAAAAAGGTTGCGAGTTTCCTGAATTTGTGAAATGTTAGAATCATGGTAAATCAGGGTTGTTATGTCTGGTCGTTTGCACCGCGTGCTAGCTGATCTATCAATCCGTCTTACCACGACTACACTTTAAGCAGATATCAGCCTCATTTACAGCACATGAACTGATATTATATCGCAACATCTGCACCGCGTGCTAGCTGATATATCAATTTGTCTTACCAGGACTACATTTTAAGCGGATATAAGCCTCATTTACGCCACATGAACTGATATTATATCGTCTGTATATCAAGTTTCCGACTTAGATTTATTACCTTGGTTAAAATTTAAAGCTGAGAAATTGATTTTGTGAAATTATTTATATTGAAAAACTGGTTTTGTGTGATACTATTTTTTATTAGACCTTGTATATGCAACTTATTATTAAAGAATAAAGCCAAACTTGTAAATATGAAAAATAAAAGTTGTTCATGATTAAAAAAGGATAGAAGTTAAAGTGCCAATTCGATTTTTTTTTTTGGTGTCAGTATAATATTCGACATTTTTAAACAATTTATTATGATATACATTGTTCATACAAGAGTTCATACAAGATTGTATCTCCAAAGTAATAAAGAGCAATATTTATGCACTCGGTACTTGGGGTCAATTAATTTTTTTTTGTTTCGTTTATAAGAAACTCTCTATGATTCATATGACTTGCTCTATATGTTAGGGATAATTTTAAAGAATTGGCTAAAGCATATTTTATAATAATTGTTAAAATCTTCCAAAAATATAATAAAAAGGGTCATGTGATATATAATAATAATATTATTTTCATTACAATTTATTCGCTATTGAAGATTGGTGATCAACGATTTCAATTTTGACCCCCGAGCAACCAAACGCAAACAAAAGACGTCCGATGCACTATTAGATTTATCATGTTCGACATAATAGGGTAACTATTTTCATACCAATTTTAAAAAAAAAACATTTATATCATTCTATAAAAGCAATAAATCATCAATCAAAATCTTTTTTCTTCATCAAAGTTGAATAAATTCAACATAAATACAAAATTCATGTTCTTATTTTTAGGCATTTAGCAGGTAAAATAATAGAAGAGCACACAGCTGCTAATTTGCTATTAATAGTTCATTGCTTCTGTAAAAACCCTGGATATATGTGAGGCATAAAACAACATAACATACATTTCTCCAAATAAATACCCTCCACCCCGAAACAAAAAAAAATCAGAGCAAACAGACATAAGAACATCGTAAATCAATGAAAATGTCGACTCGTTCTTCCCTCTGTTTGCTCATTATCTGTATTATCCTAGGAATAGAAGCCGTATCAGTATTGGCCCAGAAACGCGGTCTCTCGAAACTAAATGCCATTGATGTTTGTTGGCGGCGCAACCCCAAATGGAGAGAGCAAAGGGAACAACTGGCAAAGTGCTCGGTGGGGTTTGCAGGGAAAATGACAAACAACATTGGCAAAGGAACGACTATGTATGTCGTTACTGATCCTAGCGATGACCCTTTGAAGCCTAAGCCAGGGACTCTCCGATATGGCGTTACTATGATACCGGGAAAAGTTTGGATTACATTTCAAAAGGATATGAACATCAAGCTTGCAAAGACCTTAGTTGTTGGAAGCTTTACGACCATCGATGGTAGAGGTGCAATTGTCCATATTGCACAGGGTGGCTGCATTTTGCTCCACAAGGTATTCGTTTAAAACCGACAACCAGGGTTCGTAACCCGTCTACAATAATAGCACCATACTTGACCCATTTTTGCTTTCTTTCATCATGTTTTAAAGCCCGGGTCTTTAGCTCCATTAAAAATTGGAAAAAGGATAGAAAAAGTATTCGACAAGAGTACGTGTCCAAGTGTCAAATTAACCTATTTCATGAAAAAACATTTATACTTTTGGCCTAAAATAAATGTATGGTGTCTGACACGGGTACACGAGATAATAATGAAAAGTCCCGGCCAGCAACATAGGCATCCGCTTATTTGCTTGAATTTCAATGATTATATGTTAAGATTCTAACCTTCATGACATTCTCAGGTGACCGATGTGATCATCCATAGTTTGCGGATTCACCATTGCCGCGCCCAGCCTGCAAGCACAGTGATGGGACCGGGTGCCCAGTTGATTCAATTGAGCGAGATGGACGGGGATGCCATCAGACTACTTGCTTCAACAAAGATATGGATAGACCACAACACACTATACAGATGTGAGGACGGCCTTATTGATGTAACGCTTGGCTCATCCTATGTAACCATCTCCAACAACTGGTTTAGAGACCATGACAAGGTCATGCTCCTCGGTCATGATGACGACTTCAAGGACGACAAAAACATGAAGGTCACAGTTGTCTACAACAGATTCGGCCCTAACTGCCACCAACGCATGCCAAGGTTTCATCATAATAATCTTGCCTTTAAAATATATGCAAGCATTTTTTTTAGAAAGCATTTATTAAGGGATTAAGGCCTATGTCACCGCGACTCTTCTTATTTCCTCGCATACCCGTTTCCGACACTCGGACAAGGGTATAACACTTGGACCCCTCATTTTAAGCCAAAATATGCATGAAAATAGCCGAGTCCGACAATTGGAAATGCACCGGTGTCGGATACTTCTAAAAGAAAAGAGTCAGAGCAACATAGCGTAAGGCTACTAGAGCCATAAGTAGCCCCACACATGCACATATACATGATAGACCAGCATTAAGTACAAGAGAAAGTACAGATGCGTCACATTCGAAACAACACCAAAACAAACAAAGACGAAACACCCATGATTCAATGTCATGGTAGAATACATCATATGAAATACCTAATGGTTTTGCAGAGTACGTCATGGATATGCGCATGTTGTCAACAATCTCTACTTAGGATGGGAGCTCTATGCAATAGGGGGAAGCATGAATCCGAGCATAAAGAGTCAGTCGAACCTGTTTGTCGCTCCATCTGAGAATAAAGAGGTAACTCTCATTGCTTTAGGACTATTTAGTTTTAGGCCACAAACAAGATCATCACAAAGTTAATTAATTATATAATTTTGAACTTTTTTTATTGCTAAAATACAATTCGTTTACTACAGGTAACAAGGGAAATCAACAAGGAAAACGGAAAAGGATACAATTTTAGATCAGTCGGCGACGTTTTGGAAAATGGAGCCTCGTTTAATGACACAGGATCAGGCTATGTGAAACCCAACTACACCAGTGAGCAGGTTTTTGCAGTCGAAGATGCCAGGGTTGTCAGGCCCCTCACGAGATCAGCTGGGGCCCTACGTTGCAAACCACGATCATTGTGCTAACGCCTAAAAGGATCATTGAAGACAATATTACCAGTCACCCCCACATAACGAATGTTCGTAAGAATAAATCAATGAAAACATATCTATAACATTTGCTTTTCATGTTATGAAAGCATAATTTCCCATGTATTAAAATTCGCCATCATCTAATGATTTTCTGTAAGGTTTACGCAAAGTTTCTATCATTACGGGAAGACATGTAAAAGTTTTACACTGAAACTTTTATAAACTACGGTGTCACATTATATCTCCCCTTTCAACCCAGTGCAAAGTAACACATTTTTATCCCCTCACTATTTTATAAGCTAGCAATTTGTACAAAACACCCAATACAGAGGACAACACCAGATCGAAAAGTATGTAATTTTGCTGATGACTCCCAAAATTATTTGTGGCTTCTCGCATCCTCTTACCTCAATGTGAGCATGGGCAGCCACGCTCTTCAGCACCAGTGGCCTTGTTGTAGCTCTTTTCCCAAGTATCTACGGGTGCAGCAAGAGCATGAGACAAATGACGAGGGTGCTTCTCTCTCTTATCGCCTTTCACTTGCTTTAAGCCATGTTTGAGCGCAGGCAGTAAAGCTTCCATGCATTCTGCTACCGCATTAGGATTTCCCGGCATGTTGATTATCTGTATCAATAGTAAGATGAAATTTCATCAATGACTATCTGCTGCTCATCAAAGCAGGAACATGAGAAATAACAAAGGCAAAGATTGCATACATGCAACTTAATGCTGATACGGCCTTTTTTACTGATATAAAGTTTATTAAGGTTTGAAAATAAGCATAAACGGACACAAAGCCTGACACAAGTCTGGCACAATAAACCCAAATGGTAACTCCACCAGACTACCAATGTAATTTCGGATTTCGATAAATATATACAGAGCAAAGCCGAGCTCATCATTACTGCTCAGTCAGAACACATAGCTTTTGTGATGGTCCTATAGCTAATGTCGTTTTAGATAGGGGTTTGCGTTTTATTTACCAACGGTATAAGCGCCAAAGTAGATTAGCTAAAATAAAGCGCAATCAACAATCAGACAGTTCATGATTTATTCACAGCAAAGTGTATAAATAGGAATACAAAACTGAAAGTTGGACTTACCAGTGTAGAACCTCTTATTCCTGCAGCTGAACGGGAGAGCATAGCAAATGGTGTGACCTATATATGAAGAAACCAAATAGAAAATCAGAAAGACGCGGATATGAAAAAAAGCGTGAGAGCAGAACCACAACAAGCCAAAAATGTGAATAGGAAAGAGTCACTACAGTTTCCTTACGGCCATCAACCATGTACAATAGGAACATGATGAAAAGTAACAAACTAACACTTAGAGGAAAGCCTAAGAAAACATTGTTGCAAAGTATCGCTGAACTTGATTGGTTAAGTTCCAAAAGTTAGCTATACTAGAAATCCCCCCCAATAAATTGGTGAACTGAAAAAAATATACCAACATATAGGCTGTGGTTGGACTAGTCACTAGACTCTGAATTACGCTAAAGAATAATTCACTAACCAAAAAAAAAAGAACCCTTTCTTCTAAAGAAGGATGTGAAAGAAGACATTACCTTTAGACTCTCTTGCATCATGACATATAGAAGACCCGGAGTTTCTTTTTCGATTACTTCTTTTGTTGCTTCAGGTGTAACGTCTCTTGGCGTGCAACCAGTGCCACCTAGATCGCAAAGTTTAAACTGAGAATTAAAATCTTAGTTCACCCTTTCCTGGTGGGGCTCTTTAGCTTCGATCATCCACAAGTAGTACAACAAAGCAGGCGGACATAAAAGTACAATAACTTCAGACAGAAAACAGCACTTACCAAGTGTAAGTATAAGATCTATTTTATCTACATCACTCCATCTCCGTAAAATCTCCTTAATTTTGGGTATATCATCTGGAACAACAGCAGTCGTGACAACCTTTGCTCCTCCCAACTTTTCCGATGCGGAATTAATAACAGCAATAGCCCTTGGACCACTGCAGGTACAAGTCGAATATTAACTATAGAAATAAAGAGATTCCACTGTATATAACAATAGGGCTGTCATATTTCAGGAAAAAAACAATAGGGCTATGTCACACTACTAACATTCTAAAAAGACAAATTTTGTGACAACTGACACCTATCTGACCAAACATGCGACCATCTCACGTTTTGTCTATCTACATCACAAAAATCGCATTTTATCGAATCCATGCCTATTTTTTCGTAAAACAGTTACAAGTTTACAACCATGATGACCATTTTGAGAACACTGGCAGATCACGCAGTTTGCCATAAACTGAGGGACTCTGGCAAGAAGACACCACTAGTAACGGAAATGGCCTGTTGTACCAATTATTCTGACATTGAGCAGAAGAAAGACTGACATATATGGTGTAATGAGGTGAGGGCACAGCTACAAAGGAGGGAGAGTTGATGCAAATTTTGAATTACTAATGGAAGTTAACACCACCTATAGATGGTGAAGTTGTACGTAGTCATGGTAACACTATATATATTATCCGTCCACAAGTAAATAATTAAAAGGCAAGAATGGCAAATGTAGCAAAACTTTTGTACTCCCATGTTATGCTCCAACAAGGAGTAACATCATATTCGCTCAATTGTTGTAGCATCAATGTAGTGGCCTATGTTGAAATGATGATTCAAAATGGCGTATCCAGATGCACCTTTTCCAACAATTAAACAAAGAAGTATATGACTGCAATCTGTAAAGACAACATATAAGTTCATGGACATATTCCAACTCTATGTTTCAACTGCAAATGTTCCTAAAAAAAACAAGGAAGCCACGATCTTGTGCAAGCTCAAGCAGATATGTCGTGAGTGTTATTTTTCTTCACCTGGAATCCTCAATGTTACATACAACACACAGTCACAGACCTAAAACTAATTAATGGTATGCCTCGAAAGGAAAAAAGATGCAAATGTGGGCTTTAACTTAATTCATCAGCCAGCAGCAATAGACAGGGCATATATGTGAATGTTTTACATGTTGCATACCAAATTATCATCCTTCCTTAAAGAGAAGATCTTTGTCAAAGAGTCACAAACCTACAGCTAAAGGATAAAATACCTTGTGAATAAAGGAGATACAACATGTAATTTTAAGCTAAGTCAGCCACCAGTAGTTACGACTGGCAAATATTAAAGATTCAAATGAAGAAAGGACACAAATACTTCACAGAGAAAGGTTTGTGCCTAAAATAGACTGCAAATGCTCACAAGTAGCGTACCTACGATCAGGTCCAGCTCCTGCTGCAACTGTATCACTAACTGTTAGAATTGCAACTTGAACAGCACAGTCCCCAAACTCAGTTACAGCAGGTCCCTTGGGTATTTCTTGTGATGCAATTTCCATCTTTGTGACAGAGCTGAGAAAATCAGAAATTACAATGGCAGACACCGACATTCCAGGAGGAAGCAATCTTCCTCCAGCTGGTAGTTCTAACAATGCATTTGCAGACTTCATACTCAAAAGACGGCTGCTCATCTGTTGACCAGTGCTCTCAGCAACAAAACTGTGATTTAAAAACAAATATAGCACGAAAAATTGAGTAAGTTCTCAACACTTTATGATATACGCTATTTAAGTGAACATATTCTCCTACCATCAAAGCTCTAAAAAGAGAGCTAAGAGAGGGTAGAAGTCAAAAGTGGAGCAGTGAAAGTACAGGCAACAAGGAAACATTTGAAAAGGCCTACCCAGGTCTCCCTGATCCATCATTATCCTTCCATTTGATAGTAGCACGATGAAATTCAGGTCGAATGGGATCCGCTTTGATTGGCCGCTCAAGGCGTGCATGAACCCTATACATGAAATCAAGGCATGAAGCTGATAAGCTAATAAATATTTCACTTTGATTTAGGAGGTCAAATGATGTTTAGTTTTGCCAATATTTTCTCATAATAAACAATATCATACAAACATTTTGAATACAGTAATATGTAAATAGTCAGATTTTACATAAAGTTATTGTTAATTGACCACCAGAATCAAACAGGGCCAATAATTTGGAATGGAGGTAGTATAAAACAAGTTTTACATAAAAATGATAGAATCATGTCACGATAGTATTTGTACCTTATCAGATCAGGGTTCGTCCATCCAGAAAGACAGCGAATAGCTGGCACCACAAAGAGATGGAAAGCGACTAAACAGCTTACTGGGTTACCAGGCAATCCAAAAGCTAACACTTTGGAAACTTCCAAATTCTGGGACCGCTTCACACTCATCTCAGCAAACGTCAAAGGCTTCCCCGGTTTCATGAGAACCTACAACATTCATAACTATTCCATATAATTAGTATCAATAAGGTAAAAGAGCATAAACAAATAATAGCTCAGAAGCTTCAAGGCATGAATCGATTCCCAACTCGGTTGAGCAAGTCCTAAAAAGCGCCAAGTTATCTGACACTAAATGTTAACTTAGATTGTGAATCAGGTGGACCTTACAGAGCCACACTAGGAGTAAACATAGTCACCTTAGTGAAATGCATTTTCCCTCTCTTCTCTAACAATGGTTTCACATAATCTCGATCACCCATTGAAACGCCACCAGAACTCAAAATAATCTCAACTCCAGCAGCAAATGCCTTGTCGATGATTTTCTCAAGTTCTGCCTCATCATCACGAGCAATGCCAAGGTCAACAACTTTGCATCTTTGTTCCACTGCAGCTGCTAGTAGCATAGCACGGTTGGAGTCCCTAATCTACAATGAAATCGATAAGCAGCGGTTCTGTGAAACCATAACAGTTAAGACATCTAGCAAAATCTGAATTATAAACCACCTGACCACGCTGTAGATTTCCGGTTGTTGGCTCCACAAGTTCATCTCCAGTTGAGAGTACTCCGACTGTTGGTGTGCGATAAACCTACCCATAAAGCACAAATAGTCAGTCGTTCGAAGCGCGAAGAAAATTTATCAAACAAAATGGAGCAAACACCCATGACACATCATATACCTTCACCATAGTCACGCCCACAGTGGCAAGCAGACCAATTTCCGAGGTGCCAATAAGATCACCAGCATTCAACACCACATCATCTTTTTTAATGTCACAGCCCTAGGAAAAGAATTGTCGGGAGTGATACAACAGAGTTAAATATTTCATCCACAAAACGTTCACGGACAAATCCGCAAAAGCAACAAATTTAAGTCATGTTAGTATTTAACTATCTATATGTGAGATATATCAATCATATCATTCTAGGGTAGAAATCATTCTAGGGTAGAATGATGCCAAAACGAAGTCTCACAGAAAAGTATGCAAAGAAGTATAGAACAATTATGTAACTCTAAGGAGGGGGGGTACCATACCACCGGACGAATATCAGCACCAGGCCTAGTTTGCACCAGTATTCTCACTCGTTTCGACTCACTCGACTCACTTTTAATTTGTTCAGTATCTTCAACTTGAACAACAGCATCGGCTCCATCAGGGATGGGCCCTGCATGCAAATTTAAAGGGAACAAAAATCAGGGATGACGGAATGAGAAAGTATCACACCACAGAAATCATCATCCTCTTATGACCAGCAATCAATGAGTTTAAAGCCCGAGAGTTGTCAACGTTAGAAATTAACTAATACTTTAACATCCTCGGACAACTAATGCTTCCCATACAAAACCCCAAAGTATTTGCAATCCAAAAATACCACGCTTTGACAGACAGATTTCCGTTACAGCCACGAGAGATGATAATAAGTAGGCAAAAGAATATCAAAATAAGATATTTAAAGCCTCAAGTCCCCTATCTTACTTACATGAAGCCAAACCATCTTAATACATGAAAAAACATTATTTACCAACGAAGAGTACACAAAAACTCATAAGTCATAAGACGACAAATACTCACAAAGTAAAATCTGTAATGAAACAAGGTCAGTGAAAAGGTTCGAAACTTATAACAATCAGAAACCAATTATCTCGTGTATATTATTTCACAGAGGATGAAATCCAATGGATAAGGTCAAATTCTTTAGTGGAACACAAAAAGCTTACCTCCTGTAGTCACATAGGCAACAGTTCCAGAAGTCACAGTCACCCCGAGTGCATCATTACCCGCCCTGGATTCAGTAATTACCGGGTATTCCCCAGGCCCATCCACTGCAACTACTGCATATCCATCCTGTAAACATAACAAATCATTACAATTGGAAACAAAAATATTGGAGTACACCAATTCTTGTTTAAAACAGTCTTAATTTAAGACGACTCTCAACCTCGATTAAAATAAAGGCAGCAATAAAAGTAGATTGTGAGAGGTCTGAAGTTAAGACCGTTTTATCCAAGACCAACTGATTAGAGTAAAGTCAACCCTCAAGAAAACTCAACCAGTCTGACAACGACAACATGGAATCAGTAAAAATCGAATCTGCTAATGCAAAGAGTATATACTCCCTCCGTCCTAATCATTTGTTTAAAATACCCCTCTGAATCTCTAATTAAAATAACCCTCGATAATAATAATAATAATAATAATATACAAAAAAAGTAAACAAACGATTGAGACCAAAGGAATACGTAGCTCAGCCATTTTAAGTTCTAAGCCAACTTATTTCATGACAGTAAACACTTATGTGCACCGGGTATACCACGTCATGTCATCGTAATTCGTACACCAAAACCCCAGCCAACAAGAAATTTTTGTATACAAGCAAAACAACATTTCCATGAATAACTCGCAAATTCTCATTTTAGACGGGCGGTATCCATCTGGAATTAAGACAGATAAAATGTAACCATTTTACAATAAAATTCGAACATTTCCCTATAAAAAAACTTGCCATCAATCAATTAAAATTCAAACCAATCTAACTAACACGAAATAAAAAAACGACATTTTTCATTGGTTAGGATGTACGATAACATGAAACACATACCCATTTCCGTGTCGCATCTTATGAAAAAAACTATATGCATGATTGCATGAACAACAATTTGTATAAGAATAATACAGTAATTTAAAAAAAAAAAAACCTTAATGGAGGCAGGATAAGGAGGAAGAGGATCAGGAGCGAAAATGTCCTGAGCCAAGACCTTGCCGAGGCACTGGTCAAGCGAAAGGGTCTCGGGTTCAAGCCGCTCGGAAACGGTGATTACAATATTAAGAGCATCTTCAACTGCTATCATTTTCTGCTTGTTTTTAACTCTACTAAATAAAAATAAAAATAAAAATAAAAATAAAAAATGAAAGATGTTGTAGTAGTGTGGCCTGTGGATGACTTCTAGACTTACTATATGAATGAATGCGATAGAGAGAAGGTTAATAGAAGGTGACTGAATAATTAGGTTTTGGGGCTTTGGCCTTTGGGCTTGTCATGTAGTTGTATACTTTCTATAGTTGTTGTGTACCTATTTGTGTTGTCAAAGGTTTATTGGGTCTATTTTATGTGGAAAGAAAGACGGACTATCTGTCTTGAACTTTAAAACGGGTTAAATATTATTATATGATGATTAATATGGATAAAAATATGGCATTTTTTAGGCAGCTTGTCGACTATCGTATGAGTTGGTATGTATTTGATTTGTTTTAAGTTTAAGACGGATGTTGTGCGGATGCAATGAGAATTTGTGATGTGAAAATGATGTATGTGAATCATGTGATAAGACGGAGATAGTACAAATTAGACATGGTCACATGGCAAATGGATCATGGATCGGGTTTTGATCAAGTCTAGGGCCGGGTTATTTTGGGTATGTTGTTATCACCTTATTATGAGTGATTATAACGTCATTGTCATTTTTACTAATGTCATTCAAATACAAGCTAACCATTGATTATCTAACTATTCACTCTCTAACAACTTGAGTGACATTAGTAAAGACGGTAGTAACGTTATCATTGGTATTATTTATAGATATTGGTCAATTTGTAATAATAAATATTCGGTTTGAAGCATATATTGTTCGGGGCAATTTGGATTCGGGTCCACAGTTCGCATGTTGGATCGGGTTATTCATGTCAGTCAGTTTTCTCAGGTTGTATAAATTAGGATGGTGGTTTGTGCGATGTATTAGTACTAAATTAATTTGCGATAATTATTAAATTTTTCATGATATATAATCAAATTTAACTGTATGCATTTGAAAATTCGAAGGTGATTTGATATATGTTTAATTTTTAACTCTTACTCTATGTTTTATTAAAGAAGTCATTATTCATTTAATATTTTATTAACAATTTACCTCATTTTTAATTATCTCTCTTGTAAAAAATCCCCCCTAGGGCCAGGTCGACATTGGGTAAATCGAAGTTTAGACCGGGTGTGGGTCGGGTTGGACCAGATTAATTCGAGTTTCGATTCAGGCAATTTTAGGTAATTTTTGTGTCTCCAGATTCCAGACAATCTTATCTGGTGAGTGAGCTTTGCGAGGTATATGTCCACCACATTAAACTCGCCGATACATCTAACTTCTCAACTCGCCGCAACCATCACGCTTCCCATTCAAAAGTAAAAACAACCCCTTAGCTCCCCTACGCTTCGCAAATACGAAATTATCTCATTTGTAACCTTTACGCACTATCGCCGAAACTACCACTCATTTCTAACCTTCAAAACCTCATTTTCACTACATTCCACAAAAGGAAAAGAAAAAAAAATGCATAAACTTAGGTCTAAGTATTTGATAAATGGCTGATTGGGCAATTTTAGCTTGTCAAAGGTTTTACATTGTTTACATAACAAATGTGCTATTTTTGGTGTTAGTCCCTACATCTTGAAATAGTAGGTTAAGGTGTAATTTCCTATTTTATAATACGCAACCTTTAATTACTAGATCGAAAGAGTCGACTAATTTTTTATCTGTGGGAAAAAACCGAGTAGAATACGAATAATCGAATATACGAACGTCAATAAGAATGAAACATTTTATCCAATCCATAAACCCGTTAATATAATCAGGATTTTTTAACTATTATACCCGTAAACTATATTAATACAAAACCGTCTTGAAATAACTAAAAGGAGGCCCCCAAGAAAGTTGGAACTGTATACACACAAGTGACACAACTCACCACACAAATAGGAAACCATAGAATTTGGAAGAGTCAAGAAAAAACCACCACCATTTTTTTCAGTTGAATCTCAGTTTCTCTCATATAACAAACTACACACCCATGTTTGTAAAATTTTGATCAAAAAAGTTAAAAAAGTGAAGATTTTTAGCCATGGATAACTTGCAGTATCACAGAACAGGAATGTTAAGCATTGCTGTGGCTCTTGTAGCCATTAGTGTAGGCACTGCTTATTATTTCTATCTTTCCCGGAAACCCAAGCGTAAGATCAGCTCGATCGATGTATTTGCCTACTTGTGAAAGACGGTTTTTCATTAAGTTACTGATAAATGATTTTTTTTGTACCTTTCAATCTTTCATATCGTTTTATTATTGTTTATGTTCAAACTGACCTGTTTTCATAACAACTGTACTTATTTTATCGTTCAACGTGACATTTTTATACGTAAGGTATATGATTTATACATGATAATATTAACCTTTGATCGGTTCTCGACACAATTTTTCCTACGGCCTACGGGTCATCCTGAAATCGCCTCAACATAGGTAGAATTGCAGAAGGTTGCGTATATTTGACCCCTTAGAATACATAGGGCTAAATTTAACGTAAGACAATCTTTATTTTAAGAGACTTTTGCCTAATAATGTTACTCAAATTCTATAATCATGTTTTTATTCATAACATGGCATTATGTGATTATGTCAGGTTGCTTGGATCCTGAGAAATTCAAAGAATTTAAGCTAGTAAAGCGCACAGAATTGAGCCACAACGTTGCGAAATTTCGATTTGAACTTCCTACTACTACTTCTGTTTTAGGTCTTCCAATTGGACAACATATTAGTTGCAGGTAAAGTTACGTACATCTGATAGTCGTAAAAAAACAGGAATCCTGTAAGACATTAGGGTAATGTTGTTGACGAGTATATATACTATTGTTTGATGTAGGGGAAAGGATGTTAATGGTGAATACGCGATCAAACCTTATACACCGACTACATTAGACTCTGATGTCGGGTATTTTGAGCTGGTCGTTAAGGTATTACAGTAATCTTTGTTGCTGTATTGATTATCAGTTGATAAATCTACTCTGATGTCGGGTATTTTGATTATTTTCTTTTTAAGATATGGATTTATTTTGTCGTGTTGGTTCATGAACAGATGTATCCACAAGGGAGAATGTCTCATCATTTCCGTGAAATGTGTGTTGGTGATTACCTTGCTGTAAAGGGCCCTAAGGTTTATTCCGAGTCTATATGATCTTCCGTATATCTGTCTGATACTGCAATTTAATGCAAAAACATAAGGATGTTTCGCAATGTAACTGAATCCGGCACTTGGATACTGATGTCGAATTTTGCTACATTCTAACATAATTGCGTTTTTTTTTGCAGGGACGCTTCAAGTATAAGCCGGGGCTAGTCAGAGCTTTCGGTATGCTTGCTGGAGGTACCGGGATCACTCCAATGTTCCAAGTAAGCCATTTACTCAAGACTTTTAGTACTCATAGTAAAAAGACGGCAAAAAATCCCTTTTACCATTTTACTGTGTTCTGTTTCTTCTCTACATGTTTTAATCTGCTTCATTGTGCAATTGTACTTGTCAGGTGACTAGAGCGATATTAGAGAATTCAAGTGACAAGACCAACATTCATCTCGTATACGCAAATGTCAACTATGAGGATATACTTTTGAAGGTATCTTTAGTCAATATTTATTAGTCTTGATCTCAAAAGATCGGCCGTCGCTGTCTAATCCCAATTACATCGTTATCAGTGAGGATGGTGTCGTATTACCATGCGCAGTCATGGTAACTTCCGAAGTAATTATAAAACGACTGTAATGGGTGTCATGACTCGGATTTAATAAATTGCTGCCTTCATTATCGGTGGTTTTGTGTTTTTAATCCTGTGATCAGTAACGAGATTTGGTTTCCGTGTTACAGGAAGAATTGGACGGCTTTGCTCGCGATTACAGTGATCGTTTTTCTGTTTACTATGTCCTGAATGAGGTAAGACATTAGTAAAAAAACGACGAGTTTTGAGCTTTGTGTACATAAGTAACAGTATTGTTATTATGTTGATCAGCCACCAGAAGACTGGAGTGGTGGAGTGGGATTCATCTCCTGGGAAATGATACAAGCTCATTGTCCTGAACCCGCCTCCGATATTAAGGTAACACACTTGACTCGACGATTTTATTTGGTTATCTGTTCTTGATCACTCAAACATTTTCGACTGTCGCTTAATTGCAGATATTAAGATGTGGACCACCAGCAATGAACAAGGCCATGGCTACTCACCTTGAAACTTTGGGATACTCTTCTGACATGCAATTTCAGTTCTGAAGGCTGCTCATTTTCTTTACTGTCCCTCCATTAGGGATCAGTCGGAAAATACTACTACCTCCATCGCTAAACAAACTAGAATAATTGACGAAAGTAGTTAATCTAAGCTTGAAACATACATAAGCATCATACATTTCGAGTTTACCTCTTGTGTTACATCATTACTCCAATGTCTTCAACATTTCCGAATTCCGACTACGTTTGTTCTACAGTAACATGAAATGATTATGCATTGCAAGTTTACATCATACTGTAATCAAACATTACACATCAATTCAATACATTTTCCTAGAATAATCATCATACATGTCGAGTTTACCTCTCATATTACAACATTTCCGACTAATTTTGTTCTAGACTAAGATGAAATGATTATGCATTACAACAAATTGTAATCAAACATTACACATCAATTCGTTACATTTCCGTAGAATAATCATCATACATTTCGAGTTTGCCTCTCGTATTACAACATTACGGTCATTTCTCCATTGTCTTCAACATTTCCAAGTATGCCATTGTCTTCAACATTTCCGACTAAGTTTGTTCTACACTAACACGAAATGATATTGCCTTGCAACAAATCGTAATCAAACATTCGACAATTCCTTACATTTTCCGACAAGATTACACCTAACTAAACTCCCAATTGTGTTCATAACCATCTTAGTATCTTCCCAAGGATTCCCCTTAGCCAATCTCTTATACAAATAACTATCGAAAGTCATCCTTTGCACATACTCATCTCCACACAACTCAACCAAAGCCTCCCTACTAGCATTACTCCCATAAAACACCTTTTGCAACAAATCCAAAAACCGAAACGTCATCTTAAACTCCGCGTCCCACTTCCTCAAGTACTCCCGCTTCAAATCCGCCTCACAAATCATCCTTGTCCCCCCTTCGGACGCCTCCACAATCGCCTTCCCACACATTCTACCTGACTTAGCCGCAAAATAAATCCCCTCGCCCGAACACTTAGTCACATACCCGGCCGCATCCCCAACCAACGCAACCCTCCCCCGAACCCTAACAGGTCTCGGATGCTCAGGAATCGGATGAGCCTCAACCTTAAAAACCCGCCCCCCGCTTATTTTACTCCCAACCCGATCCAACACCCCTTGCTGAAACTTCTTAATATCCGACTTACACCTAACCGTCCCAGTCCCCACCGCCACATGATCACACTTCGGAAACACCCACCCGTAAAAATCAGGTGACACGTCATCACCTACATACATCTCCGCCATATCATTATAATACTCCATCTTATCCTCGGGCAACCGAATCCTCTCCTGAAACGCGATGGCATACTCGTAATTTCCCGCCTTAATCGCTTTGGCTACCTTACTATGCACCCCATCCGCCCCAACAACAACATCAACCTCGACCGTCTTCCTTACCCCGTCAACAACATACCTCACCACGTAGGGCCCACCACCGTTGACCGGGAGGTCAACGCTGGTGACAAGCCCAGAAATGAGTTCGGCACCGCATGACTCAGCGCGATCCCGGAGAAACGAGTCTAGGACCTCGCGGCGAGTCATGGCGATGAACTCGGTGGGCAAGAGGGTTTTGCCAAAGTCGATAGCGAGGTTAGAAGGGGAAATGATGCGCATGCGCGTGACCTCACGGTCGACGAGGGCGCGTGGGATGGAGAACTCGTCGAGCATGCACAAGGGGATTGCGCCGCCGCAGGGTTTGGCGGCGGAGGTGGCGCGTTCGAAGAGGTAGGTGTGGACCCCACCGGATGAGAGAGATTCGGCGGCGGATGATCCGGCGGGGCCGCCGCCGATCACGGCGGCACGTAGCTTTCGGGTGTGGAGTGGTTGGTTGGTGGTGGATGAGCAGGTTATGGTGGTGGGCCGGGTACGGGCATGGGTTCGCGTTCGGGTTCGGGTTCGGGTTATAGGGTGGTGGTGGAGGAGTTGAGATTGGAAATGGAGATTAAGAGAGAGTGATGCCATTTGGAAAGTGTGATTAGTGGGTGATTAGTGAGTGATTAGTGGGTGATTAGTGAGTGTAATGCGTAATGCAGTAACCACACTAACCAGCTTATCCAGCAATGGCAGTCGACCAGTAGACAGTAGTGAAGTACCCACTAGTTCACTTGTTTATTCTAAAGGTATCAATTTCCTAGTTTTGCGTACTCACTAAACTAATAATCTAATCTCAACTCCAAAAGGCAATAATGTATTTTACGGTAAGTCTTGTGTAAGACGGTGTTACAGTATATAAAATATCCATTTACAAATGGAGTTGCAATAAATGGATAATTTATTTTAAAATCTGTGTTTATCTTAATGATACTTTGTCCCGGTCATCTATAATGTTTTTTGTATGAAAACGGACAAAAAATGACTGAAAACAAACAAATAAGCAAAATGTAAGAAAACAGGTTGAAAATTTGCAATTGACGGAGAACACTACCTTCATACTTCTTCCATTCAACTCCACTCTACCACTTTCATTTTTGCACACTATTCATGAGTCGGCATCTAATTGCAATTTTCTCTCAATATATAAGTGACAATATATTCATGTGTGATCTTGTTTGATTCGTCTTTACGAGTACATTATTAATATCCAATTTTTATAATTTTTGCAAACACGTAACTAACGATATTTACCGCGTAAAACACGTCTCGCAAACGTGAAAAAAATATTTGGTAGAGTGGAGTTGAATGGAGGAAATACATTCCAACCTAACTAATGTTACTGGTGAGGTATAAAATGCAGAAATCGACCACTAATCGGGTAATGTCGGGTTTTCACGTCATTACTTAAGCAGGATCTGTTCTATAGACTCGTAATTCGTAAAATGTATCCTTGAGATCTGCACTCCACAAAAACAGACTGAAAGAGCAAAAAACAATATGGCGTCGCCCGGGTTCGAACCGGAGACCTTCAGTGTGTTAGACTGACGTGATAACCAACTACACCACGACACCTTGTTGCAGTCTTAACTCAAGAAAACACAAATCATCATTAACAAGAAAAATCCATGGACTGAACAAATACTTGTAATTACAAAGATCTCAAACTCAGAATCGTTTATCAACAAATTATACCAAAAAGTCAAAAACTGTAGTACTAGTAACCACGTACTTCTACAGTTCTACCTAGCTCAGCAATATACTCATCACATCAAACATTGTGAATCCTACTAATGAAGCGGAGATTCGACCAGGGCTTGCAGGCTGATAGGACGACACATCTCGGTCACTGACTTTCCGGTCCAGGCTGATTCAGCCAGCAAAGAGTTTGCAGCTTCAGTTGGATTGTACAAGTCCCACCATACATGCTTTGACGGGTCATTACACGCCATTGTCGTCGATTGACATCCTATTGCCGCCCCTCGCCACCCTCTCCCACAGCATGCTCCCCTTACATCCTTAAACCCTGCAAAATCCAATTTCCAATTGTAATTAAAAGGCGCTACATCATAAATAAACATATGCATGCACAAGTCCGTAAGGACATTTCAAGAACATTACCCTAGTGCGTAAAGTGACAATCATACAATTTAACACCCAAATTTTTTTTGAGACGAGAAAAATCCGTCTGATATTAGAACATAATAACTGTGACCATTTCCTGATAAAAATTTACATCGAAATGACAATTTTAGTTTTAACGTTAAATAGTCACGTTTTATTACAAAATGGGGACATTTTTCCGTCTTAAAAGAGACTAACCGATTTAATTGAGCATATATCTAATGTAGAGAAGTTACCATATATTGTAGGCTTAGATATGAGTTCCATGATCCCTTGATAAACATCACAGAACACAAACCGAGCATCTGAAACCTCGGAATTAAGACCAATTATCCGGTCATTAAGCCGCTGATTATACTCCAAAACAACCTGATTAATCTCCTTAACACAAACCCGAACTCTCCTACTACTACTACTACTACTACTACTATTCCCCCCGTTTCGAACGTACCACTCTACCACTGCCCTTGGAGCACACCCTAGAGGCAGAACACCCATAACAACAATCTTTCTTCCTCCTGCATTGTACAAATTCCGAACTGCATTCGTCATTTCATTACTCAACAACCTCGAAAATTCTCGAGAAGCATTGTTAAAACCCGGGATAAACGACGAGTTTTGGAACAGGAAGTTGATGAAGTCTTCTTTTCCTAAGGATAGGTAGAAAATTGAGGATTTTATTAGTTGGTTTGCCTTGGCTTCGCCTAGTTGTAGTTGTAGGAGTTGGATTGTTTCGAATGATTGTCGGAGTTGTTGGTTTAAGGACTGAAAACTCGGTCCAACCCGGCTTGGAAGGATCGTTGCTCCGACTGACCCGTAATTGAGTCCGTTTTGTATTCCTTCTGTTGTTCCGTTTTGTTCATAGAATGATGATGTTTCTAATAATCCCATTTTTGCAGCTGCAAATACATTAACAAAGTAAATAAATAATCCAAAATTTATTTACCAAGAAAATAAGAAATTTGATACGTCTTCATATTCTTTGTGACGGGTATTTTAATCAAAGTAAACAAGTTACGATTTTTTCACATGATACAAATCCTTCAATATTGATTAATTAACATGGAAATTCATGGATAATCACGATTAGCAAACCAAATTAATATGAACACCTAGATAGAAGCGCGTAAATTCAAATAAAGATGATCAAGAACCCGAATTTTTACGTTAAAATATCGAAAAACAGCAAGAAAAAAAAAATAAATTGAAGTTATTTGATCACACAGTAATAAAGTAAAAACAAACAGCCTGAAATTTACCAAGAAAATACAGTAATAAACTTGATATTATTGACGAATTTACAGGAAGTTATAATCTTTATTATAATCTTTATGGATTTAGATTGAATAAATTAAACTAAAGTTATTTGATTACACATGAATACATAATACGACGCACTAAACATTGTTTAATTAGCATCGAAATTCTTTAATAATCACATTTAGCAAACTACGGAGTACAAAATACTCATTACGTACCAATAGTTTCGTTTATTAACATGTTATGTTCATTATAAGCGGTTTTTTAATCAAAAGTTAAAAAATGCTTGAGACAAAGGGTGTAAATACGATAAACACTAAGGTACAAACGCGTAAATCCTAAGAAAGACGACCAAAAACCCGAATTTTGCATTTATTAGAATGTAAATTCATGAATATAAATAATAAAATTGAAGAAATTCATGAATAATCAAAATTAACATGCAAACCAAGTAAATAAAAATGCGTAAAATCAAATAAAAATGATCAAAAACCCAAATTTTAAATTAAATTATCGAAACAGCAAGAAATTAGAAGACAGAAAAGAAGAAATTACCAAGAAAATGATGAACAAGAGTAGAATCAGAACCACTAGAACACGGAAACATAGAAAAATTCCTACGAAACAGAGGATAAAACAGAGTATTATCCCCACAATCAACTGATGAATCCCCAATTACAAACATCGCTTTCGCTTTCATCAACAACAAGCTGTTATTATTATTGTTCTTGACTGAAATAACATCTTTAACAACAGGATCAGTAACGACAACGATCTGAATGCTCGAAGACGAGGTAGGAGACGGTGCGTCGTTGTCGTTGTTGTTGGTGGTGGTGGATAGAGCTTCTTTGGAAAGAAGGAGAATTAATGCAATGATGAATGCTGTGAATATTGCTAGTATAGTTACTGATATGGCTTCCTTGTTTAACTGCATTTTTCGGGTTTTTTTTTTACTGTGGTGGTAAATTGGTAATTGAAGATGTGGGTAATTAATTAGCAGTTATGAAATTGATTTGTTTTTTTTAGAGAGTTTCAGATTTTATGGTGTTTGAGTTATTAACTGATTTGTAACTGATTAACTGCTTTTTATATATGGCGGGAATTTAGGTAACTGATTTTTGTGGGCTTGTTCTTGTAAGTAGTAATCAGCAATTGGGCTTACTATGGAAATAGTAGGTCTCATTCTCGACCGATATATTCGTTTTTAAGTTAAAACGGATAAGATGTAATAAATTTATGATAAAAAATTGCTTTTTATTTATTGTTAGGAGGTGATAATTTTTATTACAAATTTTGATGATTTAATGATGACTTTTTTCTCTCAAGTTTAGATTGTTTAAAATGAGTAGCTGATTTTTATGATCGTTATTAGTGAGTGGTGAAATAAGTAAAATACGAAGTAACTGGTTTGTGAGATCGTTATATAGTATAGAGCATGTGGAAAAACATAGAAAAATTGTGAACATAAAAGTTCTATTTAAACGAGTGGTTATCAATGAAAAACTAGTTTAAAATTTGTGTCCGGAAAGGTTATCTTCAAAAGTTGCATTATAAAAGTAATTAAGTATTAGACTTGTATGGATTTGTAAGATCAATGTATAGTGCAGAACACAACACGTGTCTAGAAGGGCTATGAAAATGAAGGACCTAACGTTTGAGAAATCTAAAGATGGTTTTTGAAAGTTGAAGATTTCTCATGAGGCTATGAAAATGAAATCTACTTTGTATGAATTGAAAAATATGGAGGATTTAACAGTGCTAATAGAAACAATAACAATAATGCTTTTAAAATATTAAGGCTCGGTCTTAGTCAATTTATAAAATTACTAAACAATCGTACGTGCATGAGTCAAGATCCTCATCCATTAATATTACAACTGTACTCGTTAAATGAAATGAATATAAATAGAAAGATAAGTCATCAAACGATCAATGATGTGAGTGCAATTGCTAAAATTGCAAGAAGATGGAGTAGATGGAAACGTGCATTTGTTGCTCCATTCGTCCCTGGTGATCCTGGCTCGGGTGAAAATATTATCCCATCTGTAGTTAAGTGTTACAAAACTAATGAGTACGATTTACAAGTAGTCGTTAAACAGACCTATAAATGACTCAACCCGATGATACGGGTACGAACGACGACATAAAATGAGTACCTCCGATTAGCATTCCAGCCGCTGTACCAAATTTATACATTGAAGAAATTTTCAGTCAATTCATAGACGATGTGCTCAAAAGCTAACTCAAATACTAAATAATAAGTTTTTACATTAAAAAATTGGGAAACATGGTCACTAAGAAATTAGAAGTCCTAAAATACTCCTATATAATTGCATTCACGTAATATACAACCATAAAAAAACTACTCCATTGTCACATAATATTGTCTGCTCTGTTACTATTATTATTACTAGTTTTATACACGTGCAATACTTTGCACGTGTTTGCTACATAAAACATTATAATTTTTATGTATAATGAGGACAAATAGAGCTAAACTCATTTAACTACCATGTGTAATTCTTCCTTAAGACGGATTATCATCATAAGAATAAAACGGGTCAATAATTCCCCACTTGAATAGATGGAAGAAACATTTTACTAATATCAATGCATATTGTTTTTGTCTTATGTATAATACATAACTCATCTTAAAAGTAAGACCGATATATCTATTTAAAATGCGTATTCGTGAACTAACCTATGCCAAACTAAAAGAATCAAGTTCACATTAAACAGTGATTATAATGGGTTGTCTTTTTACATAATGACATCGACTCATAAGCATGACCGTCTTATTTTAAAAAAATGTACATTATATAAAATGATATTGTTGCTAAAATGTTTATAGTTGGATCTAGCAGGATCTAGCATATTCATAGCTATTAAAAATAAAAACACTGGGACATTTTTTTTCATATAATGCATGATACTAAAATGTTTTCTTTTTTAAAACAAAAAAATAATATTTAGAAATTTTAATACATTTATTTATGCCATAAGAGTCTTGACATCGATTACTTATGAGTGTATCTTTACATGGTAGAGTGTATAAGTTTTGTTCTACAACTATTATTTTATTTTTTGATCCATTAATTTACGGAATCTTACATTGGACGGTGTATAATTTTTTTTATTATATGTTATGTAATTTTATTTAGCATTTGAATAGTAGATTGATCATTTGTATGTAATTCTAAATAAGTTGTACAATAAAGAAATAAAAAATAGACAAATTAAGGATAACAAATGCCCCTTTGAAAGGGAAATAAAAGAAATGAAGTCATTGATTGAAATGTGGGGTGGAGGAAGTAAAGAAAAATGAATTGTGGTGGGCCCTCAGCAAAAAGTTTTAAGAACCAATCACATTCTTTTTTTATATAAAGGAAGATTATAAAGAATCGGTTTTTTAAATAATGTTCAAAAAATAAATAATTATCGTTTTGGGTCGGGATGAAACTTATTTATTGAAATGGTGTCCACCTAGGATTGGGATACCCAAACCTAAGACTCAACCCATTATCACCACCATTTTACCCCACCTTCCACTCATTCCATCTCCATTCTCTCACCCCACCCTTACCATCACCACAACGGCCGCCCTAGTCATCGGCAAACCATTAACCCCCCTCCCTCTGGAAGCCAGACCACCACCGCGTCCACCCTCCGGCCGTCGTCGTACTGACGATGTAAAGAGTTATAATTATTAATTTACAATAGCTAGTCTTAATTAAACTCCCACAAACTAAGAATAAATTATGTCTAATCCTAAGAAAAAAAGAACCTTAGATTCAACAAAGAGCAAACAAATGTCGATTACCGAGTACGTCCCTCTTAAAACCGTCTTATTTTATGATCAGAAATTGACAAAATGTCACTTTTTAACACAAAAATACATGATGGTAACATTTTATCGTAAAATAGTGATATTTAGTCCGTCTTTATGTCGATACATACCTTGACAAATGGTAAGACCAGGAGTTTTAAGACCACAAACACCAGGCAATTGTAGAGCTCTATTAGCATCCAATTCCACAGGAAAATCCTTATTTTTACCCAATAATACACACAAACAAATAGGTTTATTATCCAACATTTTACTTAATTCAGGACAACATGGTTTTTCAGGTTTAGTTGCATTACTCCCTTTTTCGACGTACGTCAAACAATCAGACATGTTATATATCAATGTCATGCACTCTGACGACGTCGAACCCGGTCCTTCTGCTGCTGCTGCTGCTGCTGGTGGCGGCGTTAGAGACGCCGCCAATGAGAATGTAGTCAAGATTAGGAGTGACCATGTGAGTATAGTAAGGAACTTTGTCATTTTTAACAAAAATGGTTTTTTGAATGTTTTTTTTTTGGTGGAGTGTGAATGGAGTTTAGTTTGGGTGTTGAGGACAAAAGGTAGAGGAGAAATGTGAGGGATATGGTGTGACTTTATAGGAGAAGTATGAATGAATGTATGATGATGATGTTATAGGTATACTTGTATTATTTTGTAATGAAATTAATAAATTTGAATAACACAAATTCTTATTTCAGACGGTCTAATTCCGTCTGAAAAATAAGACGAGATTATGTTGTCACTTTTTGATAAAATGTAACCACAGCTTATATCAACTTGGGATTTTTGTCCACTTGACATTCACTAAGTAACATCACAAATGATTCTCTACTATTTTCTTAATAATTGTGCTAAAATCAAAGGTAAACAAATGACGGGAATATACTAAATAATGTGATGGGGAGGGTACATAATTTACTTCATTGCTCATTCAATTAAGTGTTATTACTTCTTTCTAATGGTCTTTACCTAACTTTGAATTTCAGGATTCAATAAAGCCAAAAATTTCTACAATTTCTAGAAGTGGCAATTGGGTCAATCAGGTCGGTTACGGGTCGGGTTCAAGCAGTTCGGGTTATGTCGGGCTTGGGTTTGGTCGGGTCAAGTTGCTTATTCTGGTCGAGTCAGGTTTGGGTTGGATCGCTTACGGGTCAGGTTAAGCGGGTCAATAACTACAACAGGTCGGTTCAGTTTCGGATCGGTTGACCAATGAGTCGGGATATATCAGGTCAATATGCTTGATCAGGTCGAGACCGGTTTGGTTTCGGGTTACTGATGGGTCGATTATTTTATGTAGTCGTCTTAAATTTGAAAATTAATCGGGTCAATGGTCGGGTCGTTATGTTAAAAGATCACTTTTGAACTTATGAATTATAATATTGGATTAGAAGAACTCGATACAAAAGATATTTGTAAAATATAAGAGTATAACAATATAAAAGTTAATGATTGTATAATTTCATTGAACACTTATGTTGCTTGATCTCGGTTATAAGTATATGACGACATGAGTGTCTATCAAGTGTCGGATTCGCCTATATTATGAACAGAAAATAATGTTTTGGTCTAAATTAATCAGTTGTTTTTGTAGTTCATAGTTTTGAACATTTGACATATGAAGTATGGCAAGGAACTAAATGAATTACCTATGAAATAGATTTTATTTATTATCTTGACGGTGATCCTACATATTTAATTTTGAATAGACTCTATTAGAATGGTGTATTTGAGGTTTGTATTTTAAGATCATAATTAATAACCATGGTCGGATTGTATGGTCATAACTCATAACTCTTTCATCACTTTATTGTTTTCAATGGAGCCAAAACTAAACACTCTTTTTCTCACAAAGCGTTAATTTAAAATTTTCTACATATATCACTTACAATATAATTATTAATAAGTTTAACTAGGAATATAGCGTACTAAATTTACAACTGACTATTTATTTTAAGATTACATTTTGTTTTGAAAAATAAAATGAGCGATAATTTTTTATATCAAATTTATTAACAAAAAAACAAACTATAAAGGAATTTAGATTCTTAAAAAAGATTATTTGGCTATGAGTCGGGTCGAGTTTAATCGGGTTAAAACGGGTTACATGTCGGTTCAGTTCGGTTTGGGTCAAGTCGGGTTTGTGGGTGAATCGGGTTTCGGTTCGGGTCGAGTCACAAGTCGGTTCGGGTCATATCATTTCAGGTTCTATCGGTTTATCGGTTAACCTTCGGTCGGTTCAAGTTGGTTTCAGTTAAGCAAATTTACGGGTTCTATCAGGTCGGTTTTCGGATAAGTCAGGTCGGTTTTCGGGTCGGTCACCTTTTGCCAGCTTACAAGTAGGGATGGTTCATTTACCCTCTTGAGTCTTGCCCTCTCACTTGCATATTATGAGAGGTACACTATTCGTTTCAGCTTATAACGAATAGTGCTCGTCTTTAATTAAAATTTGTGTAGCTGGTTCGACGCTTCTGTAATTTTACTATTAAAAAATGTTATTAATTTGGTAAATAGTTAGTATTCCTTAAGCTAACGTATTCCGTTTATTTTAAATTTAAAACGCGTCAAATATCATTTCATATACATAAATAGGACAATTTTTTTTCTTAACCATCCCAATTCTCACATGGACTTATTTGACACTCTTAAACACAATACAGATATATCCGTCTGAAATGAGAATTTGTATTTTGATAAATAATTAGTAACTTTTTACTAATTTTACGATATTGGACTTCACTAATATTTGTGGCTAATTAATCGAATTTATCAGTCCACCTGAAATATGGCAGCCCATGTGAGCTTACTCGACAAATTTTGTTTTTGAACACTTGATAAAAATAAAATTGATTGAACCTAAAATTTGATAGAATATTATATCAATTGCCTTTTCTTAAAATGGGTCCATCTAAAAGACTTATGTCTTCAATCACATGTCTTTTTACAAATTCGAATCCAAGTCTTTCCAAATTCGAATCAAATTAGTGTCATTAAAAAGGAAAAATCTAAAACAAGACGTAGAGAAATTATAATGTTATCTCAAGCATTTGTTTATCTGTAATTAAGAATGTCTCACAATAAATATAAAATAAAAAAGAAATTAAACCTAAATAATACTTCGTATAACAATACAATCAAAGTGACCAACTCAAATCATCCACCAGACAACCAAGCACATTTACGTTCATACCCTAGAATTAATTAATTATTTATTTTTTATATTATTAATGAGGAAATTTCAATATAATGTAAAAAATGACTGGGACGTAAAGAGTTATAATTATTAATTTACAATAGCTAGCCTTAATTAAACACACTCAAAGTAAGAACAAATTATCTCTAATCCTAAGAAGAAAAGAAATTTAGATTCAACAAAGAGCAAACACATACCGAGTAGGTCTCTCTTAAAACCGTCTTATTTTAAGTTCAGATATTGACAAAATGTCACTTTTTAACAAAGAAAATGATGGTAATTATTTATCAGTAAATAGTTACTCCATTTGTCCCGGTCATTCATTTGCCTTTTTTATTCTTTGTGAGGGTATTTTAATTAAAGACAAACAAATAATTGAGACAAAAGGGGTATATTTTATCGTAAAATGGTGACATTTAGTCCGTTTTTATGTCAAACGAAGAATTTGCGATACATACCTTGACACATGCTAAGAGGAGGAGTTTTAAGACCACAAACACCAGGCAATTGTAGAGCTCTATTTGTTGGAAGTTAGGGGCTTTTAAGCCTTTTGAGTTTTTCCTTACCATCCCACATAGGAGAGGAAAGGAAGTGTGTATGTGTTTATATACACACTCCTTCCCTTACTTGTCACTAGTGGGTAAAGAGGGTCTTTTGTACAGACTCTGCGAGGTGCTAAATTCAGCTCGCACGCGCGCGCGCGTGCCCGAGCCTGGCCCGGTTCCGTATCTGGGATGTTGCAATGGCGGGCTAAGCCTATCTTTTTGGACCTGAGACGAGTATGTAAGTCTGTTTTGCTTATGAAAGCAGAAGGTTGATTTAGTCAGTCAAAGTGACTGTTAGTGCCTGGTTTTCAGGAGCACTAACAGGTCCACTCTCTGACTGCTAACTGCTACTGCGACTGCAATTGTAGAGTAGGGTTTGCTGGAGCAGTTGCTGTATTTTCCTATAAATACAGCAACCTTCTGCTCTCTAAATCACAACAACAATAACACATCCTCTCATACTCTCTCTTCCTTTCTTCTGTTCTAAATAATTTTCTGGGTAGTGCATTTTATCGTTCCAAGTCTCACAGTTCCGAGTGGGCGGAGCTGCGTGGAGACTGTAGTGTTATCCTTGGGAAACTACCTGTACTACCTGATCGCCACCACGGTCGTACCGGAGAAATAGTTTTCAAGGCATTGGCTTTCTACCACGGCACTACTACTTAAGTCGGTATTTCTAACCTCTGTTTTTTATTGTTACGGCATTTCGCGTCCTACACTATTAACATCCAATTCCACAGGAAAATCCTTATTTTTACCCAATAATAAACACAAACAAACAGGTTTATTATCCAACATTCTACTTAATTCAGGACAACATGGTTTTTCAGGTTTAGTTGCATTACTCCCTTTTTCGACGTACGTCAAACAATCAGACATGTTATATATCAGTGTCATGCACTCTGACGACGTCGAACCCGGTCCTTCTGCTACTGCTGCTGCTGCTGGTGGCGGCGTTAGAGACGCCGCCAATGAGAATGTAGTCAAGATTAGGAGTGACCATGTGAGTATAGTAAGGGATTTTGTCATTTTAAAAAAAAAAAGTTTTTTGAATGTTTTTTTTTTGGTGGAGTGATGGAGTTTATTTTGGGTGTTGAGGACAAAAGGTAGAGGAGAAATGTGAGGGATATGGTGTGACTTTATAGGAGGAGTATGAATGAATGTATGATGATGATGTTATAGGTATATTATTTTGTAATGAAATTAATAAATTTGAATAACACAAATTCTTATTTCAGACGGTCTAATTCCGTCTGAAAAATAAGACGAGATTATGTTGCCACTTTTTGATAAAATGTAACCACAGCTTATATCAACTTGGGATTTTTGTCCACTTGACATTCACTAAGTAACACCACAAATGATCCCCTACTATTTTCTTAATAATTGTACTAAAATCAAAGGTAAAGAAATGACGGGACGGAGGAGTATACTAAATAATGTGATGGAGAGGGTACATAATTTACTTCATCGCTCATTCAATCAAGTGTTATTACTTCTTTCTAATGGTCTTTACCTAACTTTGAATTTCAGGATTCAATAAAGCCAAAAATTTCTACAATTTATAGGAGGAGTATGAATGAATGTATGATGATGTTATAGGTAGATGATTTGTTGATTATATTGTAATGAAATTAATAAATGGAAAATGAGATAGCGTCACCGGGTGGCGCTCAATTTGAGCGTCACCGGGTGGCGCTCAATTTGAGCGTCACCGGGGATATTATTGTAAATTACTTCGCTATTTTTGTTTCCCTCCATCAAAATTTAAAATTCAAACTAAATAGTATTAAAGGGTAATTTAGGAATTGAATATTATTAATTAATTGTAACAATAACTATAATTATAAATATTACAAAAAAATTATCAAAGATTTTATGCTTTTTTGATGGAATAACTTTTCAGCACCAAATAGCTTGAACCAAATAACTTGCATTACATATTCTTTACATCAACTAAGACCATCTCCAACCTCAAATTTTTCTCTTTCTCATCTCACCCTCTCTCATCACTTCTTACTCATCCACCTCATTATTTCTCAACTTTTCAATTAACAACCAAATTACTCATACAACAGTGATTTATACTTATTCTTCATCTCACTCTCTTTTATCATTTTAGCTTTCTTACTTTAATATACCCCACACAACTTTTTACATTAAAAACTTATTAAAGTAATTTACTCGGGGTTTCTAGACGGTAATTTTTCGTTAAATTCTTGTTTTTTTAAGTAAGACGTTATAAAAAAAATTCATGACGATGTCAAAAAGATAAAAGGCATAAAATTTATAACATTATTTTTCAATACTACATCAATACAATAATTCAGAGAACATAAAATGATAAAGAAAATACATTATTATCCACAGATTATACATACAAATCACCCCACTTATTGCGTAAAAGAATACGCAAAGTTTTGTCTTTATTATCACCAGTCCGTAGTATTTGACCCGTCTTAAACATTATTTTATATCATTATCTCTATAACGTGAAAGACATAAGCTCTATTAAAAAAACGACATCTAAGAAAGATCAAGAAAAACAAAGTAGGAAGAGAAGGTGAAGTGTGCGGATATATGTCAATATAACTATCTATTTGTTCAGAAAAAAAAATAGGAATTATGACGTAATTATTTTTGTTATAAAAAATGTTACAATTTAATTATTAGGAAAAATTAAAAGTTATAGCTAATTATCTCTTCCAAAAATACTTTTAGAAAGGTAAACAAAGATGATAAGGCATGTGTCATTCTTCTATTGGCAAGATGGTAAAATCAAGGACAGATGTGTACATGCATTAGCAATGGAACGATGCATTTGGACTTTGTAGGCAAAAAATATTGTTTTGCTCACAATTAAATGGACAAACTTTAAGTGGGGTCTGACATTTGGGGCCACTGATGGTGCAGCGTCTTCTTTCTCTCTTTCTTGTGCAATGCTTTCTTCCTCTATTTCTTGCCCTATCATACTCATGATTGTAGACTCCTTTTATTCTTCATTTTCTCTTCCTCAATATTTAGCTTCACTTGTTCCTCATTATTGGAGATGGCCTAAGGATCGGCTATTCATGTACCAAGTGTATATTGATTAGTAGGAGATCTGAATACTTGCAGTCAAGTTTCTCAGGCATAAAGTGTAATTTTGGGATAAATATTATTGATAAAATTGATTTAGTTATGAGTTTGATTTTAATTAAATACCACTTATTGAATAATAAAAATTACGTGTCTACCCTTAAACATTTGGCACAAAATAAAAAGAAAAACATTTTATTTTATTTTTTTAATTATGGTGGCGCCGAAATTCGGCGCCACCCGGTGGCGCTCTATCACCATCCTAAATGAATTTGAATAAATTTTTAAAATGAGCTTTTGGTCACCTAAATACATAAATTGAGCTAAGTTTATGCAATTTGGATCTTTTTTATTGCCTATTAGGCTTCGTTTGGTTGTCCTTCCAATTCATGGAAAATTTAAAGTCCCGTGAATTGTAAAAAGGGGAAGGTGTTTGGTTGCCATTTTTTTTGCAAAGTGCAGGCATTCAATTTTTCCAGGAGTTTTGAATGTTTGCATAATGGAGGAATTGAACTACCTAGCCCTTCATAGGTAGTTGACAGTTCAAGTAGAATTAAACTCATGCATGAGCAACCAAACAACATTTCCGAATTCATGTGATTTTGCACGGAGGAAAGTAATTCCCATGATTTGGATTTTCCGGGGTGTCAATTAAATTCCTGGATGAACCAAACGACACCTTATTTTCATTTTTTTTAACGATTAAATTATTTCTCAAAACGATCTTACTGTTGTAAATGGAAGTAATGGCTGATGAGGTGAAAGAAGTACTATATACTCTAATATAAAGCTATTAGAGGTAATGCACAAAAAATGAAAAGAAAGAAACGGAGAGGATATTTACTCAAATAACGACACAAATTAGAGGAAAGATGATTTTTTGTGGTAATATGGGATCGTAGGATATTAGGAATCTAGGATCCCCGGAGCATCGTTTGTGAGAAAAGATTTTACAGTCAATTAAAGGATCAACATCGGTCTAGTTTTTAGGATTGTAAAATCGCAGAATTGTACCAAGTTCTTAATAACTAATGTTAGATTTCACCTGCTACTAACCAAACAATTAGAGTTGGCAAAAGCCGATTCGAGAGACCTGACTCGAACCATCGCACGCAATTGCTCCTAGCAAGGCTCAAACATAATTTTTTTTCTAAGCTTAAGTATTTGACCCTAACGAGAGCATGATCGTTAGGAGCTAATAAAAACCGACTTGACTCGAGAAACCCGACCGTAAAATCAAACATAATCCACAATAGCAATCAAGAACATGTGTTTATAAGGATGTAATTAAGTAATTAACAATTTTCCATAATTTACCCCCATTTCATTTAGTTTTTTTATCCAACAATCTGCGTACTTAATCGTATTACCATATAAGAGAGAAGAATTCGAACCTGAAACCTATTATAGTATTATGCACAATAATTCCGTTTTAACTATTAGCCTAAGACATCCTCAATCCCCTAGTTCATTTAGTAAATCCATATGTGAAAAACTAATTACGTAAATTTATTGTGAGACCGTCTCCCTTTCTCGGTCCCCAACTCGGACGATTCTATCATCCCCATCACTAGACCTCCATAGCTACATCTTCGATTCTTCATGGTATGATTTTCTTCAATCTGCTCGAATTCCCCCCTTTTTATATGCATATATCCTTCACTTGCCTTCAATTTAACTGTAATATGGCAATCCGTTATATGCTATCTTTGTGTAAAACCGCCTTAAGTATAACTGATACGGAGTATTATTTATTTCAGAACACAATTTCTGCTAATACAAGATTAAACTAGGGTTTTAGTTAATTTAATTACCATAGTTAAACGAATTTTACCCTTTGCAGTGAAATTCTAAGAGCATCTCCAATGGTTCTTTTGGAGGACTTGCTTGCAATATTTAAAAAATATCAAGCATGTAGCTTACCATTGGAGGAAGAATTTGTATGTGTAGCTTGCAAGCATGGTAGCTTGTGCAAGCTACATGGCTAGGTTAATAAAAAAATTAAAGTAAATTTTTTCATTGGTTAAAAGCAATAGTGTGGGCCCATACAAGCTACAACATGTTGTATTCTACCATTGGAGCAGTTTGTAGTCGAAAAGCAACGTAGCTATAAAAATCGATGTGGCAAATCAAGCGACAATGTAATGTAGTTGTCCATTAGAGATGCTCTAAGTGTGCAACTGTGCATGCCCTTGCTGAGTGGGACCCATGTTAGATTGTTGAATGTATTGATGTTTGGTTGAAAATTGTGATACGAGGTTTCGGTCGATTATACGATAATGGAATAAATTGGAATTGTTGAGGGTAGTAAAAATTGGCACTTAATTATTATTAGAAAGTGATAATTTTTATTATAAATTTTGATAATTTAATGATGACATTTGTCTCTTCAAGTTTAGATTGATTAAAATGAGTAGCTGATTTTTATGATCGTTATTAGTGAGTGGTGAAATAAGTAATACAGAGTAACTGGTTTGTAAGTTGGTTTTGGAAGTTGAAGATTTCTCATGAGGCTATGAAAATGAAATCTACCCGTATGAATTGAAATATATGGTGGATTTAAACAATAACAATAATGCTTTTAGAATATTAAGGCTCGGTCTTAGTCAATTTATAAAATTACTAAACGATCGTGCATGAGTCAAGATCCTCATCCATTAATATTACAATTGTACTCGGTAAATGAAATGAATATAAATAGATAGATAAGTCATCAAACGATCAATGATGTGAGTGCAATTACTAAAATTGCAAGAAGATTGAGTAGATGGAAACGTGCATTTGTTGCTCCATTATTATACCCTGGTGTTCCTGTCATGGGTGTAAATATCCCATCTGTAGTTAAGTGTTACAAAACTAATGAGTACGATTTACAAGTAGTCGTCCAAAACAGACCTATAAATGACTCAACGCGATGATACGGGTACGAACGACATAAAATGAGTTAGTAACCAAAAATGTTAAATAATACGGAGTATAATGTTTGTTAAATGTAATTTAGACTTCCGAGTCTCGCTAGAATCATTTGACACTATCAAGAGTACACAAGTGATCAACAACTAACGTTAATGAAGACTTAAAGTCTCATACCCGTCATAGGTTATCACGTATACCTGGACTAGGGGTTTATTATGGAAGTATTTATGGCCTAGCACTATGTCTTCCAAATGTCGAACATGTCACCTTATTATACGTGATTTGCAGGCATCATGTATACCTATGATTATTAAAGATGTTAGAGGTAGCTTACCTTCACTTGAAGTTGGTTCACTTGCTGGACCTCCGATTAGCATTCCAGCCGCTGTAATAAATTTATACATTGAAGAAATAATAAGTTTTACATTAAAAAATTGGGAAAGATGGTCTCTAAGAAATCAGAAGTCCTAAAATACTCCTATATAATTGCATTCACGTAATATACAACCATAAAAAAACTACTCCATTGTCACGTAATATTGTCATTGCTCTATTATTACTATTATTATTATAAACCGCAATTTTAATTAAGATCAACAATAAGTTTACAAAAAAGTTAGTGGGCAGCCGAGATACTATCTTGACTCTCACCCCATTAGCAACAACAAAGCTAAGTCTATAAAAAATATAGGCCGAGATATTATTATTATTATTTCTATAGGCAACAACAAAGCTCTGATTGTGCACCATCTCTATTCTTGACTGAAGAAATAGAGATATTTTTCCTAAATTTATTTAACCTAATAATGTTATAGTGACTTTGACATTTTCTTAATTGGATGAGGATGATGAATATTTACTTGATTTTCAACAAATCCTCTTGCTTCTTCAACGCATTCTTCAAAATTTTACCTCCTTTAACAGTTCATTAATTACATTTTTCTACCAATCAGTTTGTGGCTTGTCAACCCAACAAAAAAAGGAGAGATAGGAGAAGAACATAATTACCTATATGGATGAAAGTGTCAACCTAGATAAATGACACAAAATTTGGGGAAAAATTTTAGAGTGAAAATGAAGAACAATAAGAAAGAGAGAATGATGAAAGTGTGGATATATAATAAGGAATAGGTTAGTGTTTTAAATGAAGGGTATAATAGGAAACATATGTTAATAATTAAAGGAATCTTACAATATTCCACCGTTAAATTCTTTTTTTGCTGTCGGAGTAAAAATTGGTATCAAGTTTTAAGGAAATGGTTGATTATGGGTGTAATTTTGTTAAAAAAAGATAAAGGGGTGTAATTTCAAAGTTTTGGTACATAAAGGGGTGTAATTGTCAATTTACCCTTACTATTATTATTATAAATCGCAATTTTTATTAAGATCAACAATAAGTTTACAAAAAGTTAGTGGGCAGCCGAGATACTATCTTGACTCTCACCCCATTAGCAACAACAAAGCTAAGTCTAGAAAAAATATAAGCCGAGATATTATTATTATTATTATTTCTATAGGCAACTTGTACAACACGAATAATATATTGACGAAATATTATTTTTTATTTATAGAGAGAGTCTCGTGATAAGCTTATTATAACACTCCTGATATAAAGCTAATTTTCTTTTATTCCATGAAAGTCAAATTAGTTAACGACTTGTTGTACACATAAAATTTGGCATACGAAATTATATACTTCCTTCATTTAAATCATTTATTTATATATATCTTTGATTAAATACATGTTAGTGATGTTACTCCAGTGAATGAAAAAAGTACATATCTTTGATTAAATACCTCTAGTGAATGAAAAAAAGGTATTCCCTCCCGGTCATTTGTTTACCATTTTCATTTTATGGTGTCACATTCATTTGTTTAACTTTCTATATTAGGTTTGTATCCATTAAGTAATTTGATCTGTCATTGGGATTTTTGTCCACTTGACATCCACTAAGTTACACCACAAATGATCCCCTACTATTTTTTTAATAATTGTGCTAAAATCAAAGGTAAACAAATGACGGGACGAAAAAGTATACTAAATAATGTGATGGAGAGGGTACATAATTTACTTCATCGCTCATTCAATCAAGTGTTATTACTTCTTTCTAATGGTCTTTACCTAACTTTGAACACAAATTCTTATTTCAGACGGAGGTATCCGTCTTAAGCTTAAGACGGATACCATATTCTCTCACAAAATACCCATTAAGGGTGAGTGGAGAGCACATGGGGGGAGCCCACCTTGTCCCCTCTACCCATTTCCTCTCACAAAATACCCGTTGTAAGATCCGACCCGTCTTAAACAAGACCTACTGAACTTTGAATTTCAGGATTCAATAAAGCCAAAAATTTCTACACTTTCAAGCAATTTGACAGAATAAATGAATTAAATAGTACAAGCTGTACATTGAGAATAACCTCTAGGTCAATCCACGATTCCTTGACCATTGAGAATAAATGAATTAGTTGGTTGAGCAGTAAACTGAAAATGGGTATTATTTATCACAAGTTAAAGACGGATAGTGCCCCTCTCATAATATACAAGTAGGGATGGTTCATTTACCCTCTTGCCCTCTCACTTGCATATTATGAGAGGTCATATTCGTCTTCAGCTTATAACGGATAGTGCTCGCCTTTAATGAAAATTTGTGTAACTGGTTTGACGCTTATGTAATTTTACTATTAAAAAATGTTATTAATTTGGTAAACAATTAGTATTCCTTAAGCTAACGTATTCCGTTTATTTTAAATTTAAAACGCGTCAAATATCATTTCATATACATAAATAGAACAATTTTTTTTCTTATCAATCCCAATTCTCACATGGACTTATTTGACACTCTTAAACTCTAATACAGATATATCCGTCTAAAATGAGAATTTGTATTTTGATAAATAATTAGTAACTCTTTACTAATTATTTTACAATATTGGACCTCACTAATATTTGTAGCTAATTAATCGAATTTATCAGTCCACCTCAAATATGGCAGCCCATGTGAGCTTACCCGACAAATTTTATGTTTGAACCCTTGATAAAAATAAAATCAGTAGGTCTTGCTTAAGACGGGTCGGATTTTACAACGGGTATTTTGTTAGAGGAAATGGGTAGAGGGGACAAGGTGGGCACCCCCCATGTGCTCTCCACTCACCCTTGATGGGTATTTTATGAGAGAATATGATATCCGTCTTAAATAAGAATTTGTGAAATAAAATTGATAGAACCTAAAATTTGATAGAATATTATATCAATTGCCTTTTCTTAAAATGGGTCCATCTAAAAGACTTCGTGTCTTCAATCACATGTCTTTTTTCAAATTCGAATCCAAGTCTTTCCAAATTCGAATCAAATTAGTGTCATCAAAAAGGAAAAATCTAAAACAAGACGTAGAGAAATTATAATATTGTCTCGAGCATTTGTTTATTTGTAATTAAGAATGTCTCAAAATAAATATAATATCTAAAAGGAATTAAAACTAAATAACAATACAATCAAAGTAACCAACTCAAATCATTGACCAGACAACCAAGCACATTTATATTCATACTCCAGAGTTAATTATTTATTTGTTTTTTATATTATTAGTGTCGAAATTTTAATATAATGTAAAAAAATGACTGGGACGTAAAGAGTTATAATTATAAATTTGCTATAGCTAGCCTTAATTAAACTCACACAAACTAAGAACAAATTATGTCTAATCCTAAGAAAAAAAGAACCTTAGATTCAACAAAGAGCAAACACATACCGATTACCGAGTAGGTCCCTCTTAAAACCGTCTTATTTTAAGATCAGAAATTAACAAAATGTCACTTTTTAACAAAAAAAAAAATGATGGTAACATTTAGTCCGTCTGTATATAAACCGAAGAATTTGCGATACATACCTTGACACATGCTAAGAGGAGGAGTTTTAAGATCACAAACACCAGGCAATTGTAGAGCTCTATTAACATCTAATTCCACAGGAAAATCCTTATTTTTACCCAATAATAAACACAAACAAACAGGTTTATTATCCAACATTTTACTTAATTCAGGACAACATGGTTTTTCAGGTTTAGTTGCATTACTCCCTTTTTCGACGTACGTCAAACAATCAGACATGTTATATATCAATGTCATGCACTCTGACGACGTCGAACCCGGTCCTTCTGCTGCTGCTGTTGCTGCTGGTGGCGGCGTTAGAGACGCCGCCAATGAGAATGTAGTCAAGATTAGGAGTGACCATGTGAGTATAGTAAGGAATTTTGTCATTTTTTTTTGGTGGAGTGTGAATAGAGTGGAGTGATGGAGTTTATTTTGGGTGTTGAGGACAAAAGGTAGAGGAGAAATGTGAGGGATATGGTGTGACTTTATAGGAGAAGTATGAATGAATGTAAAGGTAGCGGAGAAATGTAGGCATTCAATTTTCTAAAGAGTTTTGAATGCTTACGGAATAGACACTACTACAATTCAAGGCTTCGAGAACGCCGCTTCAAGAACGGTTAATAGCGGAACCAGTCTCTTTTTTATTTTTCGTATGGGCGCGCATATAGGATTTCAATAGAGAACGGTTCTTTATTCGAACCGTGCTTGTTCATTAACAAAGAGAACGGTTAGGTTTAACCAACCGTCTTAATATATAAAAGAGACCAGTTAATATTTAAAACCGTTCTCTTTAAAAAAACAAAGAGAACGGTCTCTATAACCGACCGTTCTCTTAGACTAAGTTTATCCACAGACCCATCTTCAGACTTCTGACCCTGCCACCTCAGTTTTCCACTAATTTTTTATTCTCAGACTCAGACCCATAGACTCTCAGACTCACTCAAAAATATTACTTTATCCTCAGACTCATTTCAGACTTTGTCACCTCAACTTTCCAGTTACTTATTTTACTTCATTTATTTCATTCATTCAATATTTTACATTCATTTTATGATGTCATATTTTCCACTTAACTTAAATAAATCAAATATTAAATAAATCTTTGTTTAAATTTTTTATTAAACAAATTTTTTAACAAATATAATATGATAATTAGATTTTCCTACATTTCAATTGGTCAAGTAGATTTTTTATCTTATCTATGATTATAAAAAAAATTCATAATCTACTATCTATTTATTCTAGAGTATCCGTATTGCGTAAGACGCATGCTATCCGTCTTGCGTAAGACGGATACTATCCGTCGAAAGATTAAGATGTGTTAAATACTATCAAGTGGCGGTAACAAAGACAAAACTTTTTGTATTTTATAGGCAACAAGTAGGGTGATTTAATATGTATTTGACCCGTCTTAAGCTTAAGACGGATAGCAACCGTCTGAAATAATAATTTGTGTTTATTCTATACGTAAAATCTACTATATATATTAATAAATTAAGACTCATTTACTATTTACAAGTCTCAACATGGGTCTGGGAAATCAAAGACTCATGCTGAGACTCTGCCCTCATACCCACTACTTCATCCCTTCATACTTGCAAAAGCCTGCAAGTCTGAAGCTCAGACTCATGCTCAGACCTCCCCTCATACCCGTATAAACACAGCCTTATAAATTTCTAAAGACTATACTCAAGAGTCAAGAGTCAAGACTTGTCATTTTCGCCTCTATTTCTTTAAAACACGACAATCATCGCACCAATACGCCATAAAAATTGAAGAATCATCTCCTCTTTGCTCACCACTGTCGTCGGAGTTTCACGTCGCTGTCACCTTTCTACCCGCACCATCATCAGTTGCGGATGCTGCTTTCTCAGAATGCCAATTCCTCTTTCCCATCTCTTATTTTACAAGGTTTGATTTAAGTTCAATTTTTATGGTTAGTTGTTGTTATTTAAGAGTTAAATTATTCTTTTCTAATTAAATTAGACTTATTTTTTTTGTTATAGTGTTGATTAAAAGTTTCTTTGATGTTATAATTAAGAATTAAGAAAGTTAGGGTTTGTAATATTGGGGATTCTTTGGGGTACTTTGATTTAATGTTAAATTAGTCAATTTGGTATGTAGTTTGCTGGAATTTGGTGTTTACATTTTGCTGTTCATCGTCGACTAAATTAAAATAACACCTTTGCTGAATTTGGTGTTCACTTTTTTTTTTATTGTTGGAAAAAGTAAGAATTTTCGGTGCTAGACAACGATTTTCATAGCTTTTTGTTATCTTAGAATATTAAATCGTATATCGCATACCAAGTGTTCGATGAAAGGTAACGATGTTCTTTGTGCCATAATTTTTTCTTGCCTCTATTTTTATCTATTTACTCACTTTTGTCTCTGTACAATATGCTTACTGAAGATTGTGTTAGAGGGAGACCCAAATAAAATGCGTTCATGCTTTGTATCCATATGTGCATATGTGAATTGTTAGTTGTGGTTCTTCATTTAGAGATCAAAAACTAATAAATGCTACTCTTATTTAGCAAAACAGAGCACATAGAGTTCTTCAGTTCACCACTAATTAAAGTAAGAACGAATTGGGTGTCATAGTGAAAATCTTTTGTGACTTCATATAATTTTGTGTCACATGTCATATTGTTTTTATCATGGAGGTATTAATGTGGACATTGAGATGATTTGAGAAATTCGGTCAAACGTGTGCGTAACTTTGAAGTTTCATATTTGCCCTTATGTTCTTACATAAATTTCTATCCTATTCCACCTTGACAGATGTAAGATCATTTAGGTTTTACATTGACACACAGCTTATTTCTCGTTTATCGAAAAACTAAAAGACATGGAAATATGAATTTATAAGTGGAATGATTCATTTCTAGTTCTTGAACATCTTAATAGACAAATTTCACTAATATAGCTATAAATAACATAGATCAAAAATCAACTTTCATCATCTCACGTAAAAGTAAGTTTATTCCTAATCTTTCTCCATTCTCATTCATTGCGGAGTACTTTGTAATTTCCCTTGGATAACAAACTAAGAGTATTGTCTATATGTTATATTGGTTATAATCATGGTCTTGTAGTATACTAATGCTTATTTACTTTTTAAATGTTTGTCAGGTTTGCAGCAAAAAATATCTGATCACTAATTGTTGGATAAAAGGCTTGAACCAAGACATATTTCATTGTTATATTATATAATACTCCATAATCCATATGTTTGTTCATTTGATAATTTATATAGCACTCTAATTTCTTAATTTTACTTTGTTGACATTACACAGGAAAACAAGCTGAATTATTGGTTGAAGTTATTATTTGTTCAGGAACTCGTGTGATCCTTTATTGAAGTTTTGTTCTTCTAAGAGTACTAAAATGGTTTACTTTTTGTAACACAGTAATTTACTCCCCTTTCTCATTCTTTAGTTTTCTTTGGGTCACTTGAAATGGAGAGAAACATGATTATATCTTTTAGGATTGTTTCATGGATTTGTCTCCCGTTTTTTTTCCCTATACTCTACTAGAGTCAGTCTGAAACCGTTGCACTCAAGTCCTCATATCATAATTTAGTCTCATTTATCATGGCCTGCAATTTTGCAGGTATGCAAGTAAGGATTCTGTACTTGCTAAATTAAGTTATAAAATCATTTTTGGGCGATTAAGTCCTTATTTGCTTGTATATCATGTTTACTTATTATTCTACCTAAAAAATATGGTATTAGATGGTGAAGTGCGAGCATCACCGGGCCCAAAAAAAATAGTTAGTTAAAATGATTTAGATAGTTGTTTCTAATGGTGAGTTAATGAGGTTTGAGCAAGGTCGTTACTTTAGCAAATTGGGATGTCGGACGTTTTTGTTATACTATGTTGCAGTAGGATACATGAGCTCCATCTTGCTGATGGATGGACATCGCTTGAAATCTTTTAGTTAGATTGGTTGATTTAGTTTTTGTTTCCAAGGGTGAATTCTTCATACTTGAATTCATTTAGTTAGATGGTTATAATGCTTTCAATATCTAAATAGATTTCATATATATTACTAGTTTGCATTTGATGTTTTTTTCGTGGAAAAAATACTTTGCAACCAAAGAACACATAATGGAGAAAGTTGTCGGCACTTGACATGGCTAAAAGGTGATGCGCCTAATAACGGAGATCTGACCGAATAGCATAAGGAAATCACTTTGAAAATTGTAAGTTATTTAATTGTGTAGTCCCAAATCTATTTTTTTATTCATTTTACTCATTTTCATGTCTTTGTATTTCTCATTTCCATCTCTTTGTTTTTCTCATTTCCATCTTAGGTAATTTTTTTATTTTACGCATTATATATAGTTTTTAAGTTACAGTTTTAGGTGTCTTGTGTATATATTTCATGCTTAACGCCGAAAATACATATACGATTGAGAAATTTGATGAGCTGCTGAATTTATACTCCAACTTAAGCCTAAAAGAAGTCAATGAAGATGATGATTGCAGTTTTTTGAAGTTCAATTTATTTGCACCTGGATGCGACCAAGTGATGAGGATTGAATGATTTTTTTTTTTGCAAAAGGATTTTCATTGAAGATTTGTATTTCTAGGCTCTTAAACAATATCCTAGGACTTTGTATATTTTTTCAGGGGTTTGTCCTAGTTAATGGTTCAAATTAAATATGAAGAGTTTTCTTGCTGGAGTTTCTGAATTGTAACAGGTTTATTTCTTATGAGCTATACATATCAATCACGTATGGTTACAATGAAAACAGAAATATATATATATTTTTTTTTAAATGTCAGTATCAAAGAGAACGGTTCCATGTAATACCCGGTCTCTTTGAAACTAACAAATAGGACGGTTGTAGAGCGCAACCGTTTTGATTGTTGTTACAAAGATACCGGGTTGACTTTATTTCAACCGTGCTCTTATATCAAAGAGAACGGCTGGCCACACGACGGTTCAATGTGGTTTTGAGAACGGTGTCGAACCGTTCTCCTTCATCATTATTGTAGTAGTGAGAGGAGTTGAACTACTTAGCTCTTTCTAGGTAGGTAGTTGACAATTCCAGTGGACTTAAACTCCTGCATGAGCAATTAAACAACATTTCCGAATTCATGTGATTTTGCATGTAGGAAAGTAATTCCCATGATTTGGATTTTCCGATGTCAATTAGATTCCTGGATGGACCAAACGACACCTTATTTTCATTTTTTTAACGATTAAATTATTTCTCAAAACGATCTTACTATTGTAAATGGAAGTAATGGTTGATGAGGTTAAAGAAGTACTATATACTGTAATATAAAGCTATTAGAGGTAATGCACAAAAAATGAAAAGAAAGAAATGAAGAGGATATTTACTTAAATAAACGACACAAATTAGAGGAAAGATGGTTTTTTGTGATAACATGGGATCGTAGGATAGTAGGAATCTAGGATCCCCGGAGCATCGTTTGTGATAAAAGATTTTACAGTCAATTAAAGGATCAACATCGGCCTAGTTTTTAGGATTGTAAAATCGCAGAATTGTACTAAGTTCTTAATAGCTAAGGTTAGATTTCACCTGCTACTAACCAAACAATTAGAGTTGGCAAAAGCTTATCCGAGCAACCCGAGAGACCTGACTCGAACCATCGCACGCAATTGCCCCTAGCAAGGCTCAAACATATTTTTTTTTACTAAGCTTAACTATTTGACCCTAACGAGAGCATGATCGATGGGAGCTAATAAAAGCTGACTTGACTCGAAAAACCCGACCGTAAAATCAAACATAATCCACAATAGCAATCAAGAACATGTGTTTATAAGGATGTAATTAAGTAATTAACAATTCTCCATAATTTACCCCCATTTCATTTAATTTTTATTTATCCAACAATATGCGTACTTAATCGTATTACGATAGAAAAGAAAAGGGATTTGAAACTGGGACCTATCTTACAATAATATAAAAAGGCTTGTTGAGCCTCCATTGAAGTGACACGTGTCACGTCTTAACTTCTTGTCACATATCATTTCTATACTTAACAATAAATAATAAGAAACCTACATAATTGTTGTACTTTCATTTTCTCTTGCCTTTTTGTATACCTTAACAAAATACAAAAAAAAAACAAAAATTTCAAATTAAATATTTTAATTGTTGCTCATTATTACATCTTCATTACCAACTCTTTGTAATCTATACATATATATATATATATATATATATATATATATAGAGCAAAGATCAATTGAGTCCTTACATATCCATAGAGTCCTTGAGTCCTAATTTGGGCCATTAGATATGTGAGATTAAGGGTTTGGATTGACTGTAAAAAGGACACCCAAATAGTGTAAAGTAGATGTGACTAATTACCTCTCTCCTCCCTCTCTCTTCTCCTTATCATTGCCCCACTTCCCCATGTACTCTCTCATTTACCTCTCTCCTGAAATCAGATTTTTCATTCAAACAAAGAAAATCTGATTTCTCCACCTACTCATTTTCTCTCATTTTCTTTTTTCTCATTTCAGCATCTTCATAATTAGTTACGTTTCATTAGTTGCATTCTCTTAAAGTTTTATGAGTTTTGAACATTAATTTTGGAAGTAATCTTTGATCTCTTAGTTTAAACTTTTTTATTTGTTATTTTTCATTTGAAATTTCTTGGTTTTTTGTGTGTTTTTTAATTCCCGCGTAAAGTATAAGCGGTTTTATAAAAAGCTTTGTAAATCTTCATTCGGACTCCGATTAAGGCGAAACGAAAGCCTAAATTTATTATTTTTTCGAGCCCGTTACAATGGTGAAATTTTCATATACTATTGAAGTTTCAAAGCTATCATTACTGCTTAATTGTGCTCGAAAACTCGGTTGAGTTTTGTTTAAATTACTTTTTTATTTTTTTAACCTAATCTACTTTTTTTAATTCTTAATTGCATCTTTTTTTATGAAGATGGAGATTATGTTGATGAAAATTATGAGAAAGTTGACCGTACACTATAAATAAATAGTGTGTAATTACATTATAATTGGTGTAACTTTAAGTTTTACAGAGTGTAACTTTAACTAAATATGATGTGATTTTAACTAATATATATTGTAACTTCAGTTTTAAAAAATTTAAATTTCAGTTTTAAAGAGTGTGACTTTAATCTTTTGGGTGTGTAACAGTAACGAATAAGCTGTGTAACTATAATGGACAAGCTGTGTAACTGTAAAATTGATTTAAACTAATTGTCATTTTCATTATGTCTAATAAAATAGTCGTCCATTTTAAATATATTTTAATGTAACTACAATGAACGTGTTATATAACTTTTTAAATCATATCTACTTTTTTAAATTGTTAATTACAGTTTTTATTATGACAATAGAGATGATTATGAATAAAGATGATGAGAAACATGAACGTAAACTACAAGTATACTTTGTGTAACTTCATTTTAATGAGTGTAACTTTAAGTTTAAAAGAGTATAATTTTAAGTGAATATAATGTAACTTTAACTAACATATATTATAACTTCAGTTTTTAAAAATGTAACTTGAGAATAGAATTTATATAACATTATTTTAAAGTGTCATTTTAATATTTTGGGCGTGTTACTGTAACGAACAAGTTTTGTAACTATAATGGACAAGTTGTGTAACTGTAAAATTGATTTAAAGTAAATGTTATTTTTATTATGGCCGGTAATAGAGTCGTCAATTTTAGTTATATTCTAATATAACTTCAATGAGTATGTTTTGTAACTTTAACGAACAATAAGTGTTACTGTAATGAATGAGTTGTGTAACTGCGATGAACAATGAGTGTAACTGTAATGAACAATGAATTTGACTGTAATGAACAAGTGAAAAGCGGATATAAGACTCAAGGACTCCATGTATATTTAAGGACTCTATGTATATGTAAGGACTGTAACGCTTATTCTAGTAGTGTAAAGTGGATGTGACTCATTGTTTACATATATTAATATGTAAATTCACATTTACATGTTACACTCAATGTTCATTATAGACTTTTTACAAGAATGTAAATTCAGAATAAATTTTGTATTATTTCAGTTTTAAAAAGTGTAACTTTAATGTTTTGGGTGTGTAATTATAACTGTAATGGACAAGCTGTGTAACTTTAAAATTGATTTAAAATAATTGTTATTTTCATATGTCCAAAAAATAGTTGTCCCTTTTAATTATATTTTGATGTAACTTCAAATAACATGTTGTGTAATTTTAATGATTAATAAGTGTTACTATAATGAACAGCTTGTGTAACTCTAATGAACAATAAGTGTGACTATAATGAACAATTAGTGTACCTCTAATGAGCAGCGAGTGTAACTCTAATGAACAGTGAGTGTAACTTTAATGAACAATAAGTGTGACTGTAATGAATCATGCATGAAACTTTAATGAACAACGAGTGTGACTCTAATGAACAAGTTATGTAACTGTAATGTAGAATTACTTGAGTTTGTTGTCTTTTTTAGAATGAACTGTAACTTTAATTAACAATCAGTGTAACTTCAAGTCTGATTTGTGTAACTTTAATTAACAATCAGTGTATCTTCAAGTCCAATAGGATCTAATTTCAAATAAACGTCAATTTGTACTTATAACTTTAATTTTATGAGTAACTTCAAATATTTGCGTAAATAATACTTAGTTTGAAGTAGATATGACTTAACTTTAAATGAAACCGAGCAATACTGAAAATTTCAAAAGCTCAATAATATATGAAAATACCACCATTGCGACGGGCTCGAAAAAATAATAACTTTAGGCTTTTGTTTCGCCTTAAACGGAGTCCGGATGAAGATTTACGGAGCATTTTATGTTGTCGCTTTCAATTTATGCGAATTTAAAGTGACATGATTGGATGAGAGAGAAATGTGATTTGTCTTTTATAAATGTCAGA